>JBBPCY010081734.1:0-25637 GCA_037974405.1 Brachyalestes nurse
TCCATATTAAAGTCTATGTATTTGAAGGCAGTGATATTTAAGTCTGTGTTGGTATAATGGTCAGGCGTCCCAATACTTTTGTCCATATAGTGTAGTAGTACATGAGTGGAGTTGTCATGCTGTTTATGTATAACAGGCCTAAAGCTATTATTTTTATCTTTCTTTATGCACTTACAGCAGATAAGTGGCGTGTGATAAAACTTCACAAACAGGCCTTGCATTTAGATGAAAGCAACGGAACCCCTTTGGAATGCAACATTAGCATAAGAAGTGATATGTGGTCGCTGTTGGAACAAAATCTCATAACTTCAGACTGATAACAGAAGGAAAAACATAACTTATACCAGAAGTTAATGTAACCTGTTTTTTTTTCGGGCACGTTTTTATAACATTTCTATTTTACTAATAGAGCTTCACTTTGGTCGTTTGAAAACTGATTGATTGTCATGGATTTATCTTAAGCAAATTAATGTAGATCATCACAAAAGGAATTCTGTCAAATTTATGGTAGCCAATACCAGTTTCAGTGGAATCTGAAGATGCTTAACCAATGTGGCCACAGCAAAAGCAGAAATGCCTTTATGTGCAATTCGTAATGAAAACTATAGTCACACAAATTCTAAACCAGCAAACTTAAGTCCAGAGCACATTCACCAGATAATGCATGCTTCTATTTTTGGATACAAACTCTGACAGTGCAATATAATGCATTGGATCATATGAAAACATTAAAAAACGATGAAACTGTAAATTATGAGGAATTAATAAAAATCTGAATCCACGTTTTCCATTTGTTCACGGACGGACCACAGCATCTGTCCAGTGGCTTCATTCATAGGTGTGTTCCAAGTCTGTGGTTTTTACAGTTCCCTTCAAAGTACAAATTACTGACCATGGCAATAGATCCTAGACTTCAGATGTAGCTGATAGAGATTGGGTTAAAACCCACCAGGGCTCTTCTGTACCATTAGAAGAGTAAGACATTGACTAGGGGGTGAGGTTGTACTACTTGCTGTAATATTAACAGGGCTAACGCTGCTCTTTGGCACAGGAAAGACATCTGTGCTGCTGCCAATAAGCCGTGTGAGACGCTGGGGCTGTCTCACGTGGCTGGAATGTGCCAGCCCCATCGCAGCTGCAGCATCAACGAAGACACAGGCCTGCCACTGGCTTTCACCATAGCACACGAGCTGGGGCACAAGTAAGTCCTCCAACACTCTCCTAACACCTCTCCTTACCTTGAAGGGGGCGAGCTATTTTAAACCGTTTCTCTTCTTGAATGCCGCTGTCACATAGCGCTGTCATTCCGTGCGTTATGGCATGGAAAAGGTCACGGCGTGGCAAAGCAAAAAATATATAGGTTTTTGTGTTGGAATATGCATCTAAATGGCTGAGAGATAATCTACTCATTACTAGTTAGCAACCGGTGCTCTGTGGAGTGATACAGGTATAAATCTGGAAGATAAATGTTTAATTTAGAGCATAAAACATTTAGTTTCACCAAACTGTGGCTTGAACAGTGGTTGCTAAACAGCCTTCAGAACTCAAATGAAGTAAAGAGGTGGCTTATAGTCACACGTTTAATTATTATATTACTGATGCCTTGGAACCTGCTACTAATACAATGTAGCAAAAAGAATTGGTCCTAAATGGGTTTTTTTTGACAGCCATGAGAGCAAACCAACTGACAAACATGTTTACCAGAAACAGTTAGAATACATACTGACAAACAAGATGGGATGTGAAATACATTACAGACTGGCTGGAACAGAGGGGCATTCAAGTTGACATTGCTACTGTTTTCTAGCTATAACATAATGCAGAAGGGTCTCGTATTCAGGGGGAGGACTCACTGGTATTAAAGAACATTTGATTCAAAATGATGTCCCTTTATGCTTTCATTTTCTCATTTTTGTTGTATAAAATCAGTTTGTGTTATTGATTGTGCTCGCGTTCTATTGCTTAAGCCTATTTTGTGTATTCTGTGAGTTCTTACAGTAGATTCACTAGATGTTTTGGACGGCAGATAAAGGACAACGTACTCACTCTCTCATCTGCAGACCTTACATTTTAGTTTCATAGTACTTAGCAAATGAATGACAGAACAATAAATCAGGAGGTAAGAGGCTTAATCCCTTAATTATACCGTTATTAGTTTTATCTTTCTTTATGCACTTTTAAATCATGTCAGATAAGTGGAGTATGATTAAGCTTTACAAACAGGCCTTGCATGCAAATGATAGCAATGGGACCCCCCTGGAATTAAACATTAGCATAAGGAGTGATATGTGGTCGCTGCTGGACCCTCATATCTTCATACTGATAACTTAACAGAAGGGAAAAAAAAATGAACTTATAATGGAGGTTTTTTTTCAAACATATTTTGGAGCATTTCTATTTTACCACTAGAGCTTCACTCTGGTCATATAATCTTAAACAGATGAATGTAGATAATCATCAAAAAGATTCTGATGCATTTATAGGCCACTGAAATGGTGTCTCCTCTAAAACTGTAGAGAACACTTTGACATCATTAGCAGCCCATGTAAAGTGCATGCATACAAAAGGGCATCACCCACATCACATTTATGAATATTATCCACTCTAGAGTTCAAGAGCACAAAATGGTGCGTTCAGATGAGATCAGACCTATTTTTATGTCAAAAGGGAAAACTAAAACACCCAACTGGATGATTCATTAGTCAGGACTGCCATGCACAATGTATCAGCAGGGAATCTTACACTGTTTTCAATTACACTCAGAACAGAACACTTTTATCCACATGTTTAATTCTCCGTGCTGAGATTTCTGTCCAGATTTCCCAAGATCTCTGTTATAATGAGAAATAGTGTCGCGTGCACAAATGAGCCTGGTAAAAGCAAAACCACAGTCATGCTCTTTGTGTGGAGAAGGCCTAATTGACTTGGGTGCGAAGTTCAATGTGGGGCACATCAAAGAAATTCAGCATTAAGCCTTTAATGCTCTGTTTGGAAACTGTTGTCGTATTTGTTCCTTTTAACCAACTGTTGGGTAAAACTAAGTAAATTATGAGGATATTCACAGATGTTTTCAAAAAGTCTATAATTAAAGGGGAATTACAACCTTTATTTTCAAAATTTCTGTGGAGTTTCGACTGAATATAATCACTCAGAGTGGTTTGATGTTTAAAGAGCCATTCAAGAGATAATAACGGAGTCCGAATTGTTCACATTGATATAGGAACCAGATGTTTGAAGTGGTTAATGGCTCTATAAGTACCCTCACAGTGAGCTATAACACGGATTGGTTATGAATACGCAGCCGGGTGCTTGAGATGTTCTTTTATGGTGTTGTAAAGCTTAAGAATTTGAACTAAACCTCAACAAAGAAAACAAGATTCGTGAATATTTAACCACGATCAACATATGTACTTTTTCCTTTGAGTATTTTACCACTATCCACATTTAGTGGATTATTTTCATTCGGATGGTAAAGAAAATATTTCCATTATAGTTATGCTATTCCGGAGATCCTGACTTCTGGTTCCTATCAGTGCCACTCTTAAGAAATCAGAGTCTATAACTTTCTCTACGGCTTCACATCAAATCACTCAGAAGGACTTTTTGCGCTTTTTAATTAAATCGAAAAGTGATTTAAGTATGCAGTATGTTTGAAAAATAGACAAAAAATCCTTTTAGAGGTTCCCTTTTTTCCATTTATAAATTGCTATTTTAATTTCCTTTGCCATGGCAATAAACAATAATCAAAACTGATTCCAAAGCTTCTTTGAGGTGTGGAACACAAACAGACATTCGATTTAGAATCTTATCACATGTTTGGATCACAGGACAGAACCAGCAGAGTTCCTGTCTCTGCTTTAAGAGATGCTCCCTGCTGTTGCAGACGAGAAAATGCCGTCATATTACTCACTGCTTTTTGTGGCATAAGAGAGCCCTATAATATAATACAGCTTTCCAGCATGGTGTGTAGAACATGTGGGCAGAGCACATGCCCTAGTTCTGAGGCATGTGTTGGATTTATGCTATCAGGTTTATTTTTGTAGCTAAGCAACTATTCAACCAGATGTGGCCTTCCACGCTGTCTGTTCTGCACTGCAGGCGACGGCTGTGAACGTTGTTTGTTTGAGAGGCTCAGACCTTCATCTTTGTATGATGATTCGTTCCTCATCGCTCATTTAAACAAGGTGGGACATTCTTCTGAAAGAGTGGAATCAATCAATCCCACATTTGTGTTTGGAAGTAGTAGTAGAGATGTTTTATGATGATTTGAATTTGATGATAAGTTATTGCTATGTGTACAGTCTTGTTTGGCAGGGAGAAAAAAATGAATACATTTTGCCATGTTTTTTGTCATTTCTGACCTTGAACCAAAAAAGTTTAAAGGCAAATTGAATGCACATGTGTTTGATTATATAAGTTACTAGTGTTGCTGCTTTTTATCGTTTAAAAAGGCTGACTGATGAGGAAGGGAAAACTAGAAAAGAAAAATATAGATTTTTTCAAAATATTTTTGAATGCAAGTGAATTATTTTAAATAAAACCTTGACTTACTCTGTAAGAATGATTTTTCCTTCTCTAGTAAAGTTGTTGTTTTTGGAAATGCATTGCTTCTGACAGTGACACGCAGTTTTAATTATGATATTCTAAATTATTATGTAGTGGTGGGCGATATGACGATATGAGATCTTGAAGACGATCTATGTACCGATGACCTGCCACAGCAGAGAGATTGTAGTATCGTCTATATCAAGGGTCTGCAACCCATGGCTCTTTTATCCTTATGTTGCGGCTCCTTGTGGCTTTGGAAAATGAATAATAATTTAACACTAGAATGGCGGCTAACTGGCTATACCTTTAACGGCTGCGTGCGCAATTTGACGCAGTGTCCAGTTTCGCACAAGACGCTTC
The DNA here is from genome assembly GCA_037974405.1 of Brachyalestes nurse. Taxonomy (NCBI): domain Eukaryota; kingdom Metazoa; phylum Chordata; class Actinopteri; order Characiformes; family Alestidae; genus Brachyalestes; species Brachyalestes nurse. Next base: position 4,909 of record JBBPCY010081734.1, read on the forward strand.
CTGATATGATGCTGCTGCAGTTTGTTCAGTGTTTAGTCCTGCAGCCACCGGCAGACATCCACACTGCAGCCAGCAGACACAGCAAGGGTCCAGCGGACTTTAGACCCAGAGCCTGTTGTACAGCGCCAGTCGCCGAATCAGAATCAGAATCAGTATATGAGCAAACACATACAAGTAATTTGATTCCGGTTGAGGGTGTCTCTCAAGCACAACAGTATAAAACAACAACATGTAAAGTTACGTGTGTACAGGTGCCTACACCACACCCATATGTCTCTTACAGAGCATACTGCTGCTCCAATAGGCCAATAGACGCGATTCTGACTCTGATTCTGATTATGATGAAATTACGTCAATTCACGCTGTCAGCCGTTCTAGGTGTTAAGTGTATTTTATATTTATTAATAGTTTTTTTATTGTAGTTCGAAATGTAAAGATTATTATGATCTTGTAACATTAAAATACAATGTGTTTAATTTTTTTGATCAAAATGTTTTCTTTGAATAAGTAAAATTTCACAAGCAACACACTAGCCTAGTTTTTATACATACCATAAAAGTAAAAAACAGTATTTGCAGTGTTATCTTCATTTTAGATGTCAAAAAGGATTTGCGGCTCCCGATGTTTTCTCTTTTGTGGAAACCAGGTCCAAATGGCTCTTTGAGTATTAAAAGTTGCCAACCCCTGGTCTATATAGATTACATTCTATCTATCTATTGCGGTTCTGATAAATGCTTAAAAACGATGCTGGAAAAACAGCTTCCTAAGCTGATGGGTTTTTATAATCACATTTTAGACACAATATTGCACTTTGTCATGTTAAAATAACTGTGTTGAATAATTCAGTAATAGTTTAAGAATTGCACTAGTTGCCATTTTTACTGTTTACCATTTAAAGGTTTTTGTTCTCGTTGATTTGTCGTTCTGAAGTAACATTAAATATTTATTTGCTTTTAAATAAACATGTTGGCAAAACTGCACAAACTGATTCAAATCTGTTGAGAAGTGTTATTTGGCCTAAATGCTGTTTAGTTCTTTAGGACTATATTTTTAAAACGGACAATAGTTTGGTTGTACTGCTCAGTAACTTGCAGAATAGTAAAAAAAAATCTATAGTTACAAATCAATATAAATACAGTGATAAAATCGAAATCGTGATTTTACTGTAAAAAAATCATGATATGATATCTTGGCCATATCGCCCACCCCTAATGTGAAGTATGATATGTGTAACAATAATAACCCAAGTTGTTTAAGGGTTCATTAATCTGTAAAGCCACAGGCCAATCTGTGAAGATGGGGAATGTGTGCATGTTTGTGCGCGTGTGTGTGTGTGTGTGTGTCTGTGTGTGCGATGAAAGGCTTCATCTTTGGGCGCTCTTTGATGTGGTCGGTGAAGTAATTCTGCTCTTCTCTTGCAGTTTTGGGATTCAGCATGATGGCAGTGGCAACGACTGTGAGCCAATTGGGAAAAGACCATTCGTCATGTCTCCACAGCTACTGTATGGCACCTCCCCGCCCAACTGGTCCCGCTGCAGCCGCCAGTACATCACCCGCTTCCTCGAGTGAGTGACATGGCCTCTCTCTCTCCCTCGCTCTCTTTCTGTTCTGTCTCTCTCTCTCCCTCCTCCCTCCCCCTTTATCTTTCTTCATGCATCTGTTTTTTTGCTTCCCTCCCCTGCGTCCTCTATGAAAGAGACTAGTAATTTATGCCCAGCTGTGGGCACACAAATATCAGCTTGAGATGGACTAATTACGGGTAGTAACACATTTGTTGGATGGTACAGCTCTGGCCTGAGTACACATAATCTGATAACAAATACATTTTTTTCCTCTCTATAGTCTTAACTGTTTTGTGCTTGTGCCCGGCTGATATGAACATTTTGTGACTGATACTGACAACGATTTTAGGCAGCTAAAACGTAGCTAACAGCATAGCAGCATGTACAGAATAGCAGCATGTAATGTAGTAATAATAAATAAATAATGGTTAAATGCTTTGCTGTATCTCTGAGTGGTTCTGAGTTTCAATCCCAGGAATGCTGGGACCAAAAGTAAGATGCAAATTATTGATGTGTTCTCATCAATACTGCTTTTTCTCTTATTTAACTCGATTAACTCTCAAATCTTAAAAGTGAATGGCCCCAAAAGTGATTCCTCCATGGCATCGCTCCAGAGAATCGTTTTAGCGCCTGTATTTTCCAAAGGGGAATGGAACTGAGTTCACTTGGTCTTATCTGTAAGATTGCTGAGTTGCATTTTTTAACTCTTGGACAAGCTGCCCCTGTCTTGCCCCTGCCGTTATATATGTGCTGCCACAGACTGTGTGAACAGCTCTGAATTCTCCAGCAGAAATAAGGCTCTGTTGATTCTTCTGTCAAAGTCGCTCCAATTCTGTGGCCCGCCAGCTGGAATGGATTAGGCGTGCTGTAATGTGCCTGTTGCAGGATGACCTCAGAATGGAAGTGGGGAGGATACCTGAGGGACTTTGTTACACAGCAGCCAGCAGCCTGGGGCTGGCCGGGGTCGACTAATTAAACAGAGGCCTGTCTGGCTGTTCAGGGGCAGAGCTGCTGACTTTTCTTAAAAACAACAGTTATCAGAGTTTTAACTTCTTAAAATTAGCCACAAAGGCTAGCTGATTCAAATAGGCTGGGAAATATCTCTACAAATCAATACAAACTGGTATTAGTCACTGAAAGAACAAAGTCATTGAGTGAATGAGATTTATGTTCATCTACATGCTTAAAACAAGCAGCCAAACAAAGATTTGAAAAGATTTTCCATTTAAATTTCACTAATGTCATCACTGCAATAGAGGCGAGAGGAAATCCCGACAGACTCGTTTCTGTATCTAATAAACATCCTGTCTAACTGTAAGTCAAACGTGACAATAGCTCCCCCTTGTGAAGAACCTTCAGATTGCAGAGCATGCCTTCAAAATGTCCTGCTCATCATTATGAGTTAAACTGTGAGCTGGTCTCTAATCCCATTTATTAACAAAGTACATTTTAACTGCCTAATTGTTTAATTAAAGGGAATCTATTATAATTGAGTAATCAGGACAGCCCTATTGCTCTCTTGTGGGTCTATGAAACAAATACCATTCCATTCATACCTCCTTTGTGCTTATTAGTAGAAGAGGGAATTAGGGCTGCGTTGATGTGGGATTTGTAGACCAGCGCCGATATCCATTATTTTTTATGTACACCCCTGCCAATGTTGTTACAGAAACTTTTCATGCAAAAATTTAAACTGCATCTACCCAGAAACAATGCCGTAACTAAGCATTTACATTATAAATGGTATTAAAGCAACAGTAATAGCTCCAGGATAAACACCTGCACTGAGACAACTCCTTTATCATGCCTGCCTGGGGCTTCTTAATTCTTTCATGTTTTCTCACACAGTCACTGAGGCGCAGGATGCTGTGGGAGGTTCTGAAGTCATTATTTGCATAGCTGCTGTGGCGTTTTTCAGAAAGTCCTCTTGAATGTACTTTAGGTAATTAATGTTTGTCTTAGAAATAGCCTTTTCATTATCGCAGTTGGTAGGAACTGGGCATGTTATGAATTATTCAGAATGGTAGATAATTTAATAACCTATTTGTTACAGGCAAGTGGATTGCCCAAATCCTGTTGGTCAGTAGCCCATTTGTGGAATTAAATCGATAACACAATTAACAGTTGAGGCTGTCTTTACAAAAGCAGATGCACAAATATATTAATGCTTATATGCAGCACTTTAGGCTGTGGACGGCAGCCCTGAAGTGTTTGGAACACATTACCCAGACTGTGCAGTGGATATTATTTTGTCCTATGAATATTTGAATTGCACGGCCTTCAAGAAATGTATCTACTTTTTATGCTAAACATTAAAAGTTAACACTTATGGAGTTAAAACTCCTTAAAAATGTCGTTTATTAGGTTATGATAAATATCTACAAATATGTATTGCATTAACACTTCAATGAAGCAGAGTGAAAAATTTCCAGTGCAGACAGAGCCCTGTGCCAGTTATGAATTTGTTACGGCTGATTGAAGGCTGTTTATAGCACTGTTACTACAGTCCTGCTATACGGCAGTTCAATTAAGGTCAGCTGTTGCACTCAACATATCTCCAAGCGGCCAACACAGTCTAAAGGCTTCTGCAGGCCTTTGGCTGGGTTCTGCGTCCTCCTCCGTGCAGTGGGATGTTTGATGAAGCCTCCACTCCCTCCCCCCTCCCGTTCTCCCCTGCAGAAAGAAAAGCGTGGAGTACAATGTGCCATTGTAGCTCACTGTTATGAAGAGCCTGCACTGGATGGGCTGGTTACTGTAGACACTGGCATTTGTTAGACACGGAATGTGCTGTGGAGAGGTCGGGCTGGGCGCCCTGGGGTTTGGATGAATTACAGACAGATGGCATGTGTCCAGATACAACTCCTCACTGCTGAGTAGCCCAGAAGATAACAGGAGTGATGTGTATCAGCTATTAGCTGAGGGGGGCAGAGGAACACAAACATGGGGAATTTAAAGGGCCTTTAGTATGAAAAATTGCATTCTTTCACCGTTTTTGAAATAAAAGGGTTTAATGTGGTATGCTAACAATGCACATTTTTTCAAATGTTCTCTACACTTCCCAGAAACTAAACTGCAAAAACAACCCATTTTTGATTCACTGTTACGTCATGCAACAAAATGCATTAACATACAACTGCCTATTTAGCCAAAAGCCAAAAGCAACACAGTTTTCTGGAAGAGACACAGTACAGGGCAGCCAATCAAAACGTAGATCATTTGCATATACCAGTCTCAAAGGCACAAAGCAGCCTGTTTAAATCTAAGGGATAAAGAGAGGTTGGAAATGTTCATATGGAAATGAATTATGGTTATTCTTGGTTACATAAACCCACATACATGTCATAAAATGCAAATAAAATGTGGGCTACGGGCTGGTCATATACAGTGTCATTTTACATATCATAATTCCATAGAAAAAAATACTTGTTTTTTTCCATAATCTTTTATTGACTGAAAAATACCTTCTGAATTTTGATCACATCGCCAAGTGACCTCTCTGTACCCATGACTTCTTTTCTACATAGCAGTTGTAAGTAGGTTGGCAGGCTTTCCAAAATGTTGCCAAAAACCCAATTCGGGCTGAAGCCACAGTCACACTAAACATTCATGGTTTGAAACGAACTCATTAACCATAAATAGTAAGAATGCATCAGTGAACATGATTATATCAGATAATTAAATGCTTGCAAGAGCACAAATCTGCACACTGATCTGGGGGGAAAAAAGAAGATAACAGGCATGGTTGGTTGGTGGGTTGGTGTGTGGGACTATGGTTAGAGTAGGAGCTAACATAGCCATTAGACTCAGTCACTATATGGACAAACATTGGGATGCCTGACTATTACACCATCAAGGACTTTAATGACATTGCATTCAAATACATAGACTTTAATATGGAGTTAGTCCCCCTGGAAGACTTTTTTACAAGATTTTGGAGTTTCTGTGGGAATTTGTGTCCATTCATTCTGTAGCATTTATGAGGTCAGACACTAATGTTAGATGAGAAGGTCTGGATCACAATCTCCGTTCCAGTTCATCCCAAGGGTGATGGATGGGGTTGAGGTTGGCCAGTCAAGTTCTTCCACACTGAACTCCTCCAGTCATGTCTTTATGGAGCTCGCTTTATGCACTGGGAAAGGTTCTTCCCCAAACTGTGTCCACAAAGTTGGAAGTATGGCTTTGTCAAATAATGCAGACCCTCAACTGACTACAGTCTCTCTCTTATGTATTTTTTGAACCCAGTGGGGAAGAAATATTAAAAGGTTCATGCTGGTTAAATAAGTGTTTCCTTTGTTTAAGCTGTTTGTGCTGCTATAAGAGGTTTTATCCTATAAATAAGCCCTAAAGATTCCCCTAGCCACTAACAACATACATACCATGGTCCTTAAGGTCCAAGTGTGTACTTTAAATGAGGTCTAGATGCATATTACATTTACTGTCCAGTGGAAATCTGCATATTTGTATGCATATATGGCAACAGAACACAGTAATGTTCCGTGACTGAAGGTGCTGAAGACCACAGTGCTTGTATCCGGAGGGAGTACTGTGTAATTTCTGTCATAACACTTCAGTTTAAAATGCATTAGTAATTTCTTTTTAATTAATAATTATTCATATGAATTATTTACTCTGAATGTATATAAAAGCACACACAGCTAGAACAGAAGGGATGTACTTTTTTGAGATAATGTTCATTTGGGTGAATGGGATTTTTGTCGTCATTCTGTTAGTTCTGCAAGAATGTATAAAAGGGGTTTAATATGATTATTATTAATGTTATTGTTTCAGTTTAATTACATTTACATTTGTTTACTGGTATAATCCACATATGCTTATTGCTTCTGCTACAAAATCTCTCAAATGCCTTTATGGAGGAGAAACATGTCCTGTAATTTTGAACCATTTCTGCCGGTACATTTTTGGGAGATGGCACAAAAAAGTAACTACTGTTTTAAGAAGGTGTTCATTTTTTTCAAAGAATGTAAGATTTGGGGGATTTTTCCTCTATGTCTAACCTGTGCAGCTGCCGCACCTTATGGCTTTTCCAGACGATCAGAGCCTTCAGCTCACAGTTGACCTCCCTTTTAGTGACTTTCCAGATGCTTTCAGGACTTCATATGAATTTCAACGGATCTGTTTACTGTTATTTCTTTTTTCTGTTCTTTCTTTTGTCAGCTGCCTTAACTATTTACAATACATATTCTTAAAGAAGTGTTTAACCTGGTGGCAACTTACCATGCTTGGTAGCGATAAGCCTTTATATAACACGGAAAAAAATGGTATTAGCCCTCCATCCATGCAGTGTAATATAACCTCTGTCTTCCAGTGGAAACGAGCCTTCCAGAATATTAAAAACAGGTCATACTTAATGATTTCTGCCATTAGACAGTGATTAATTCTCTGACTCTGAGTGCATGGTATTTTTGGGATTTGGCGTGACTGAACATCTATCTCTTAGCTCAAGCTAGCCTTCCAAAAATCTTAAAAAAGCATTAATTCAAACTGATACTTTAAATTAGTCTGAAGTGAGAGCTGTAAAACATGCCTCGGGAATGGGGTGCGATGGTATTAATGTCTCTCCTGATTAACTTAGGCAGGCTTATGTAATGACGTGCAGAACCAGGTCTTTAAACTGGATTCAAGAACTCCTCTTGAGGAAGGGGCAGCAGTTATTGCCTATAGCCTCTTTATATCTCCATTACATTAAGCTGGCCTTGATTTGGCCAATGCAAATTCAGCGCTAGGCCTTTTACAGGCTCCAAATATTACATTCACACACCTTCACATTTTCTTTCTGGAGGTATAATAATGTACTGATGCCTCAAGAGTGTTATAAAAGATTATTAGTTTTCACTATTTTTATTTTTTTTTTAGGGCTAATGATATATAGGAACTCCATAATAATATCATATTTATAAAGCAGTGCTTCAGAATTTTTGAACAGTGTGTAAAAGAAATCACAAGATTTCACAAGTAAGATGTGTTGTGAAGGAAATGACATTGTGTTCGCATCAGGGGTCTTAAACTCGGTTGACAGGCATTTGTTTCTTTTATAACACTGTAATGAAGCTTCATTCACAAGTAATGGAACTTAAACAGCAGAGGCCTAGCTATGAACACTATATATTGTTAAAGATTTTGATGTCCTTGTGATCATTTTCTTACATATATTACTGACTGAATGAAGCCAACTCCATAACAGTCGTCACTATTAGTAAAGAAAAGTTCTAAAAAGGTTCATGACTAATCTTTAACTGAAGTAATTTTAGTCTAAGCCCTTATGATATTTTTTCTAAAAAAAAAAACCCTTAGCCCATTTGAGAATAAAGAGTCTTCTCTTATAATACTTGATTGGGACTGGACTATCCAGAACAAGATTTCAGAGACCATTTAACAGTTCCTGGACACAAGCAGTAGACACAAGACATACAAACGGGAACACACTTCAGTTACTCTATGTTCCTATGAATTTTGGAGCAGACTCATGTGGTTTTGTTTAGATTAAAGACTAAATTTAACTCTAATAAAGAAAGACTGAGATTGAGAGATTGAGCTAGTTAACCACAAAGACTTTTCATTACCTGTTTTTCTTATCTTTACCAAGAGTTCCAATGATTATGGGCTGTACATGTAATCTGTACTTGAGAAAAATTAGAAATACTCTTGATTAGTCTACTTGTCTGCAGCCATAGGTTTCCTTAATAGCAATTGCACTTTAATACTAGGTAGAAAAGTAAAGAACGGATACATTCGGCCCTTAACGAGGCCAGTTTTAAATTTCTTCATTCTGAAAATGATTCAAACTGAATTGGTGAGTAACCAGATGGATTCCCAGGACTACCACTAACCATGAAGATACTTTGGGTTTGATTATACCACTCGTAGCCCACAGGACCACTGCTGAGGTACCAGAATGAGTGAAAAAGCGAATGGTCTGTTTGCAGAAGTGTTATCTGTGTGATTGGTGGTCTCAGTGTGTATCTGTGTGTTTGACAGTCGAGGATGGGGCTGGTGTCTGGATGACCCTCCAAGCGGGAATGAACTGGATGACCGGACGGTGCTGCCTGGCGCCCTCTACAACGCCGCCCACCAGTGCAAGCTCCAGTACGGCTCCAGTTCGCTGCTGTGTGACGACGTGGACGTAAGATATTCATTCTGTTCCTCTGCTCACACCCACACAGCCCTCTGATTCCGAACTTGGCCCCACAGTTATCTAATGCATAACACACAGTCTATGCCTGGTGCAAAACTTCTATTCACAATAGGGATGGGATGATCTAAAATGTACAAAATTCTCAGTTTTCTTTATAAGTACCTAATATTATTATTATTGTTAAAATATACATATACCAAGCTTTTTTATTGAACCCACATTTTTAATAACAATACAATTGATTAAAAAAAAAAGTTCCAGACGACTTCTTTTTATTTTCGGTATTATGTATGCTTTGTGTACTGCCCGGGTGTATGCTTCACTGTGAGACCAGTGGAGGCACTGTGCTTAGTCCCAGAGGGTGTAAACCATTCATTTTTGTCACGGGTCCATCCAAAAGAACAGCTTAAGTTTATTGTTAGTATTATCAATAAATAAACTGAATAAAGTTATGAAATTGTACTTTCTAAAAATATAACTTTCAAAATTCCATTTTAGCACTTGTTTATGGTAGACAGACAACAGTAAACTGGCTATTCAGTGGTTTTCAGCAACAGTGTTCTGCCTGCTGCAGTGAAAGTTTTTTCAGCTTCTGCTAGGTTGCGTGCCACCATCTGTGTATCACCATCAGTTCTTCTGCGGGTGCAGAAATACTGTTTTTCAGTGCCAAAGTAACACAGCATGCTAAACATTACTTTCTCCTGTACCACCAATTCTCTCAGGCCCTCACCTATAGCCCTCAGTGCTGAATATTGGAGCTTCTCATGGGAAGGTAGAGATTAAGACTATTACATTTGGAGATAAATGGGGAGAGGAGCGCTATGGATTTAAGGATTGAACGTACATGCACATGGCTTGTTTTAAGCACAACCAAGCAAGCTATATAGCATTATGTAAGCATAATATGGGCAGTTGAATGTGGAAAATTGTCAAACACCAAAGACATAGGTGCTAGAAATTACCTGCATATCATTATTGCTCCTGTGGGTGCAGGTGCAGATTTTCATTCCTTCTAAAACGTTTATTGATAAACGCAAAGAAGACGCGAGGGCCAAAACACACAATAACAACTAGAACCGGAAGACTGAACTTACAACATAACAAAGGACGGGTGATTGATGGCGTACCGACACAGGAGTACGACACAGTGTAAACTAAACACACAATTGACTAAGGCATTAATCAATAAAGACACAATCATTATTGTCTGTAACAAAAGACAATAAACTAAAACCTGGTTTCAACATAATTTCAACATAAAAGTCTTTCAGGGCAGGGCGGCCTCTAGCGGCCCCTGACTCAAGACATCACATCCATAGTGTGTACAGTGGGAGTTATAATGTATTTGAAGGTGGCAATTCAGCTGCATCAGGTTTTAAAAGCTAGAACTGATTGTAATTATTGTTCTTGTATAAGTTCTTGTCCGAGCTTGTGCTAACGTCCATTAACTCAAATCTGGGTATAATCAGATATTTTCAGGGCTGAGTACTGATCATTTAAAAATTAAAATAATGTAGCCCATGAATGCGGCTACATGTTTAGCCGTACTTAACCAAAAATGGTATAAAATGGCAGAAAATTCAAAAAGGCCCAGCATAAGTAGCTCCAGTACCTCCAACCCCTGTGTATTCAGTATCATTCAGTTTCACCAAAATAATCAAGTTAATTCATAGTGAACTTCACAATACAATTGTGACAATAATTTTCTAATGAATCATAATCAAATTGTCAGGTCAGTTATTTACGATACACTGGAATAAACTGTTATAAACTGTCCTGAAAATGTTTAAAGACATTTCCATCAGTGGTTCTGTTTTATATATGCAGTGGAGGAGGTATGATCTGCCCAGATTGGTGACCCTGTTGTAGAAGGGACCTACCACAGTCCTAATGGGCTTCCTAATAGGCAGACATGGTGCAAACCTGTCCAAAAAACAAAATCACACCTGGTGAGCTCTCGGTTACAAGGTTTATTTATGATGACATGTGACGTCTCTCTAGTCACTGATTCATATCCCAATAGACTTTGGCAACATAACAGTATTAAATGTGAACAGAACGTGAGCAGCACTGTTGGTTAACACTAATGGAGTGGTTTGTTTTTCTTAGCTGCCTGGAGAGGTGACCGACTGTGCACTCATTTATTCCCCACTGCCACTGCACTGATTCGGTCGTGTTTACTCAGGTAACTGAGACTGAATAAACTCCCAGCATAGAAGCGCCCTGGCTTAGAGTCACAGATCGAGTGTGAGTCGAGTCTTGAGGCTTTAGTCCAGAATTTGCACTGCGTTGTTTGGCTTCAAATAATGAGCCTTTCATCAGGATTAGAAAAACGCTAAGTCTGACAGAACTGAAGTGTGGAAAAGGAAAAAGGAAAATAGCTTCCAGTGGTTGGTTACAGTCGTTCTGTTACTGCAAACATGGTTTTAAAGGAATGTTGAGAGTAAACTTACTAAAACATCCACTACATTTTCAGTTGTGCTTCATTCTTTAAATCACACTCATGATAAAGTTTTGACTCTGTGTCTAGAGTCATGTTCACTTGTTCTTTTTCAGTTAAAGTGATTGTGTTTTAGGATTGGTTGATGTCTGTGTAGGTTTTGTATTTAAGTTTCTAGAGTTGATGTTTTATTTGCTGGTCAACCCTTATGTATCCTTATGTATCCTTATGTATCCTTATGTATCTTCTGTGTAGTTATGCTTTGCGTTTGAAAGGTCCTCGTGCCTCTTTATTGTCTATTTTCTGTATTGAGTCTGTGTGTTTTTGTTAATAAAAATCCATCATAGAACCTGCCCCTTGCTCCTCGCCTCTCCCCCTGCGCACGGCGAGACGTGACTGTACCAATCCAGTCACTGCTGTGAGCTGCGGGAGATGAGCACTATTAGGGTTACCACCTTTTCTACAGACCAGAATTAGACACCAACTTTCCCCCTCAACACACTTCTTTTGGGGATTTTTTTTCTTGGCTTGCACTTTTTCTTCTGTTTAGACAACCACTTTGATTGGCTCGTACATTTAAATGATAAAGTTGCCAGAGGGAGGCAGGAAGCGAAATGTTTCGGAAAAAACAGCCACAAAACAGGCAAAATCAGACATATGGACACACAGCCTGCCCAGGTGAAATACAGATGGGTGGCAAACCCATTCACTGCTCAGGGCCATAGCAAATCTGTAAGTCTAGAAATGGAATGCTTTGTTTTATTCCTGCATTAAGGTTGTTAGTTCCAATTTAATCAGTTTTGTTTGTGTTTTTTTCTTTGAACTTTCACAAGACTTTTAGTGTGACTTAATGCCTGCCACGGCTGACAGGGGCCTGTGGGAGATGGGGAAGGTTTAAGGCATCCTGCTGCTCACTGAGCCCTGTGTTTAATCTCATTAAGGGAGAGGTCCCGTGAAGTAAGCAGTTTTGCTACAGTGCCCGCAGTATTGTTGTTTCTTTCTGTAATGAGAACAGAGTAGAGGAGCCCTCTCTTCTTTCACTGATGTGAGAGCGTGCAGATTTGGCAGCTCCCAGGGATCAAGCAGGAAGAGAAAAGAGACTGGACCACACACGTCTCTTCAGCCTGACAGGAAGCTCATGCATCCACTTACAACTACACCATACGATTCTCAGCATGATATCCAGTTTACTGCAAACCAGAATGGCATCAGCTAAACCTAGATTAGGGTACAGTAACTACTAGATTCAAAGAAATTGCTGCTAAATGAATAAATGGAAATGGAAACAATTAGTAAGCCACAAGTCTCATCAAAAGTCCTGAATTTAATGTTAAAGTAGTAACATTTTTCAACTCAGTCTATATTTGTAGCCCTTGGTAAGTTACCATAGACAAGTGGTTCCCAACCTTTGCCCCCCTTGCCTGTGTCCCAGACAAGCCAGGCCCCCCAGCCCCAACTACTACTTCCCGCACAGACGCACAAAAAGAATTAAAGTGATTAATTACAAACTTTCATTTGTAAAATTATAAACAGCGGTTGTAGGTTTTTGTTTTTATACTTTTATACACACACACACACACACACACACACTATTACGTTTCTCAGACATTGGGATTTTATGAATTTAATACAAATATAATTTTGGTAACCTCAGTGCAGACAAAATAGTGTGCACCCCCTGCGATCTCTAGCGCCACCTTAAGGTTGGGAACCACTGGTGTAGACAATCAGTTCAATGCATTTGAAAGTACTTTGTTTCACTTAAGTCAACAGTACTTGAGCTGTAAATCTGTATAATTCATTCTTTCATCAGTGTGAAAGATCTTCTAATCAGAGAGAAGATCATGTGGTAATATCTTACCAGCATAGTGAAGTGGCCCAATCTTGCATAGTTACCAGAATTAGGGACCAGAACTGCTCTTGCTCTAATGTTCAAAGTTAAATACAGTTCTGGTAATTGATTTTCTCTCTGTCCCATCCTGAATCCATATAGTTTTGAGTTTGTGTTGCATATTTTGTTTATTTAAAGGATTCGGAAACTGTCCAGAGGATTCTGCTGTAAGTGAATTTCACTACAGTGTTTTTTTTAAGCAAATGGAAATGTTGCAAAATTACTGTTGCTGACAGCAGGATACATGCATTACTGTGCAAAAATCCAAAACCCTCTTTTCATTTATCTTATTTCTATTTTATTTCCAAAAGGCTATTAAGTGCAAGTTGTTTAACTAACTGTAAAAAAAAAAAAAAACAGAAAAAATGATGCAGAAGCGTAAACAATACAGTATAATATAAAATATGTCAGTATTAAATGTGTAAACAATTCTCTTTATTACCATATTCTTCATTCCATTCTTTTCGAGAGACTTTCCATTTTTCTGCAGAAATCTGCACTAATATTTTTTCCACACTTCTTGTGTGGAGTTTGGTTATTCTGACCTAGTTCTCTAGGGCACCGAAGATTGTTTTTCTGGGGCATCGCACACTTCTGAAACATTTCTGGGGCCCTTTTTAAAGGAATTTATCGCAAATATTATTTTTTGTTTCATTTTCTTAGTAACAACTTCTTGAGCAGCTACACATCCTTTAAGACCAACAGTGCTGACAGTGCTGTCTTCTTACAGTGGAAGGATGAACACACATTTTTTTCAGATCTGAAGATCCATTAGTCTTGATTTTCTCCTCTGTTTATCTGAATGGAGTCGGTTTTGGTGGTCTGCCAAGGCTTGTATGGCTGTTAGGAGTCCCATTTGAACTTTTAAGCATTTTGTTTTGGAACACTGTAGCACCAATTTTCCTCCTGCAAGTTCTATCTTATCTGTAAAACTCAGAAAGATCTCATGAAGCTGAGCTCCTGAATCTCGGACTGTTGCACAGTACTGTATGCAGCAGTTGGAGAGTATTCCTTTAAAGCTTACAGAATGACCTGCTTATTTGGAGCTTCTTGCTCAGGTTTTGAATTTCGAACAGTAGGTCATCATATCTCAGTTGTTTATGGAGATGTTATTCAGTGTTACTGGTGAATGTGATGCCACCCACAGCAGCTTTTGTGGCAGTCAGATGGCCCTCGCTGATTAAACTCTTGGCATATAATGAGTGTCCTCCAATCGCTCACCAAAATGTCACAGACAAACAACGGATGGGTTTTATCTCTTCTGTCCTCTTTCCCCAGATATTTCCTGACCTCAGTGCTCTTTTCAGAGCCGTTAGTCTCAAGGCGTTGATGTTGCAGGAAATTGGTTGGTGGCAGTAATGCTTTGTGATAAGGGACATGTAGGGAGTTTTGAGGACCTGTTCTCTTTGGGGTGTGTTGGAGAACCTCAAACTTAGTTCCATGTTTCACATTATCAGATGCTGAACTTCAGGAGCAGGGACAACAGTCAGGACAGGTCACTATGTCAGACTGCAGTATATGAAAAAAATTTATTCTTATTATAATTCATCCTTTAATGAATCAAAACACAATGGAGAACTTTTCTTGTGGCATGATTATAGACTGGCAGTACTAATTTGCATCAAGAGTACCCTAATAAAGGGTTTATAAATGGTTGTTTATTCGGTTGTAGACAGTTTATAAATAAATAAGCAGTTTTAAACAAGTTATAACAGTTGTCAAGGTCCCACATCTCTTGCTAGTTGCTGCCCCTTTCCCAGGCAGGATGTTAAACTGTCAACTTCATCAGTGCTACTACCATTAAAACACCAGATTTTGCCAAATATCTAACCAAATGGACAATCTGATTATAAATAATAAACCTTTTATAAGAGTAGTCTTATTCTTTGTACCAGACTGGTTTGTATCATTTTGGCCTCATGCATCTTCTGCTTGACATTTTTGGAGTTTGCATTGTCAAAAAACCACAGAAACACATTTGGAACATCTGTGGTTGGTCAGAATGTGTAAAGCATGCAACAGAAAAATAATGCCATATTTTAGTGAGCCTTAGTGGGCAACCCACCCACTAGCTACGTCTCCCCCATCACACGCAACCATAAGGGAGAGGGTGAAGAGGAGCATGCACTTCCTCCAAAACACATGAAGCTAATTCCCACCCACTAGCTTTGTTTACCCCAATTATATGATGCTACCAATGTTGGGAAGGTGATGGCAAGTACGTACTTCCTCACACACACATGAACTGCAACTGCATGTTTTTGAACTATGTTAGTTGGACCATTCAGCACACTTGAAAGATCACACGTTCTGTGCTGAGTTACTTGGTAAACAGGAGGGGCATCCTGCCCTCTCAGAGAGCAATTAGTGGTGGTATCACCAGAGACGGAACTCTACCGAACTCTACAATCTACTGATGTTCAGGCCAACGCTTAGAGCAACTGTGCCTCTCTGGAGATACTAGCTCAGGAATGGCGACGCAATTGCAGGAGTTACTGAAAATTCTTTATTAATGAAGTTCTTGGCGGGAAATACCAACAAGGGAGATGCTGTGAGCAATACGGCTTCTGAACACAGCCAAACAAAACCAGTCACTAAGTACAGCACCAGATCAGGCTCTGTTTCAAATATAACAGCCAAACGAAAGCAACACCAAGAGCAATGAGATGAATACAGCGCGGCTGAAGCTTAGCAGTCAAACAGAAAACGGTCTTAGAAGTTTAGAAGAAGGAACACCAGCCCCAGCCAAGGCACCTGAACAGTGTCTTTGTCATTGAAGAGGAAACAGTCAGGCATATTACTTACCACTACTCTGAAAACACAGACAATCAAACACAATAAGCCATGCTATCCAGTAGGTATGATGGAGAAAGGGCCCCAGACACAGGTACAGGTTGAGTATTTAAGAGGAGAAAGACATGCAAAGCATGTGTAAACCATCAGGTGGGAGAGAAACCAAAATGAGGGTTAAAACGGGTGGAGATGGGTGTGGCATGAGAGACACAGCCATGACAGATATGCTTCAGTTTTTCAGTCAGTGCATCTGACAGGCTAGTCTTACAGGTTTCTATATGTAAATAGAATTATAAGTACAAAATATAGTCTTCAGAAATAATCGCAAATTAACCAATTTTGTATAATCAGAATAATTCATAAAATGTTTGAAGTTAATGAACAACAACAATAAAAAAAAAAACCTTTACATTATAAAGATACATAAAATTTATAGAGTTCTGGTAGAAAGTATTACCGCCACTGAATTATTAGCACAAAATTGAGAAAATAAATGAAAAGTAACTAAATTTGTATAATCAGAATATTTAGCAAAATGTCTAAAGTTAATGAACAACAAGAGCAATGAGATGAACACACCGCAGCTGAAGCTTCACAGTCAAACAGAAAACAGTCTTAGACATGACCTGAATTAACCAGTGGATGATGGTTTATTGCATATTGCGTAAAGGGCTTGATTGTTTCCAGCATATTTTGAGACCATCAGAAAAGAGAACTTTTATCAAAAGAATGAACAATTGAAAGGCTACAAGGGAATCGTCAAAGATGTTCAAATCCCCGTTTCAACAGTTTATAATGTTATCAAGAAACTACACAGTCATAAAAGATAAATGAAAAAACATGCAAAGGCTGGTGTAAATTGTGGAAAGAATACCATGCAAGACGTCTTAAGAACTTCAGGCTGACCTGGAGTAATTTGGATTGTAAGCTTTAGCCCATACCACACGCTACACACTGTACCAATTAAGGCTCCATGGGCAAAAGCCAAGGAGGAAAGATTTATTGACAGAGAGGCAATAAAAAATCAATTTTTGAAACAAAAAACCTTTCATAGATAAGCCACAGTCTTTCTAAAATGTTTGATGGACAGATGAAACCAAAGTACAGCCTTTAGGCAATGAAATCAAGCCCCTAGAGGAAAAAACACCCTGTCTACAGTAAAACATGGCGGAAGATCTGTCATACTGTGGTGCTGCTTTGTTCTCTATGGTCCTGAATGTATCAAAGGAATGATGAAATCTGAGGTTACCAAGGCATTTTAGAGTGTAATGTGTTACCTAGTGTAAGAAAACTAAGCTTGAGGCAAAGGTTTTCAGTCTTTTAGCAGGACAGTGACCCAAAGCACACATCCAGACAAATGGTCAATTTCATTTGCATTTATTTCTGAAGATATTTCTGCACTGTGCTGTCAAGTTGTAAACCTTTAAACTTCACAAGATCTGAGATTCACTCCTGATGCAGTTACATGTCAGAACTATGTCGAAGACAGTGTAGACTGACTGACCTCACTTTTCTGTCATCACTTTAGGATAATGAATGACGTCATGGAGCCCCAGCCTTTGACAGCAAATTCTGCACTGAGCACATTTTTAAAGTGGTCTCTTGAGCGTCTTTGCTCTTTTAGCTCTTTTAACCTCGTGCACAGTGATGTGGCATGGCTGCTTGGAATTAATTTATGATGCAATCGAAAATACAGCTATACAGTTTTGTTGTTTTTAAAATGAAAATAAGTCATCCTCTACTGGAAAAAAAACGTATTTGTGTATGTTATGTATTAGAATGTGCTGAAGTAAATGTGTGTCACAAGCGGGACTCGGAGAGTGTAGCGAGGCGCAGATGCAGCGTTCCTTTTGATGGTTTTTATTACAAAACACCAATTCAAAAAACACAACAAAAAAAAGGCACGAGGGCCCAAAACACAAGGGACTACATAAACCGGGAGACACATAAAGGACAGGTAGGGTGAGGGTTGAACGACACAAGAGCAAGACTCTCTAGAACTTAAATATACACAAAACTAAGGCAAAAGACCAGTCCCAACAAACAATCATTTAACTTAAACAAACACCAGCTGTTACTAAACATGAAGACAGACATCGTGATACATTGTTTCAAAATAAGAGTCCCACATATAACACTGAAACACCGGCGGCCTCTAGTGGCTGCTGACAGGCAATGTCACAGTGTTCTGGTAAACAGATTTTTATTAGAAATGCATGTATTCTGGCAAGTTTAACCCATAGTTTTACATATGACTGTACATATAATCTCATATGACTGCACATTTTTCCCACTTTGTCTAGAATGTCTGCAGCACTTTGTGGTGCACCGTAGATTCCACCTGTCACTCAAAGCTGGACGGCGCAGTGGATGGCACCAAGTGTGGCAAGGACAAGGTATGCTCAGCACATGTTCCCTGCTAACCCTTCCTTCCTTCCTTGCTGTGTTTGACCGCTGTGTGCAGTTCTCATTGTTCTTGTTCTGCATGTTCTTACCTTATGTGTTGATGGTCTGTGGTCAGAGGTGTTTGAGTGGGGAATGTGTAGAAGCGGACTATCCGCCGAAGAAAGTGGATGGCGGCTGGGGGCCATGGAGCGAGTGGTCAGTCTGTACCAGGACCTGTGGGGCAGGAGCGCAAAGCGCTCAGAGGGACTGTGACAATCCAGCGTAAGTGAGTCACTCTAATTTGCAGCACTTCCCTTCACTGAAGTACATTCATAGGACAGATCACGGGCACACAGCTTTGGCATTAATATAGGAATTATTTATGCTGGCAATGATGAAATCGTGTTCATGCCCGTGTGCTCATCTTCTGCCTAAGTTTGTGTCCCCGTTAGGCCTCCTGTTTGTACGTGCAGAGAAGCTCAATGTGTCCGTTAAAAGCTGTGGTTTGTGCAGTGCTGGCTGAAATGATTCATGCTAGTCATCGTATCATACTTGGCTGCAAAGTCAACCTAAAACCAAAATGTACCTTTCATACCATCTCATCAGAGACAGTGGCTAAAAAACCCTTCATCACAAATCAGCAAGGCAAGGATTTCCCTTTTGAAAAAATCACCTTTAGTTATCTTACCCTATAAGGCATTGTATTCTACATACATTTTACCCCAAAGATCACTGGCCCACTGGAATTGTGAAGTTGTTATTCAGTAAATACCAATACATGCTACGAGCAGGCCAGCATTTGGCGTTCCATAAAAGCTACTGCAATACTTCAATCCTATTATATCACATCATGCCACTTGACAAAGCTTATTGCTTTGTGTTGGGTAGTTGCCAGTATTATATTGTCAGTTCAATGTGCAAGAGTGTTTCTTTGCATGTAGCAATATTCATATTTTAACTAATGAATGTGCTTGTACTCCAGGGGACCCGTTGGGAAACACAGGACATACACAGGACAAAATGCGTTGACTGTGGAACATGTTTGTTTATGTTTCGTAATGTAATCTGTAGAACATCTCTTCTTTTTAATGAAAACACTATCTATTTTACCCATAGAGAAAAACGGCTTGAACCCAGAGCTGGGCATGTAATTTTTACAAAGTGACGAGACAAAAAAGGGGTCTAATGTGAACAGTTCCTATGTTTTCCACCCTATCCTTATCCACAACAGTGAAATCACACATAGGTCTGAGCCCATAGCTTGTACACTTATCAGCTATGTCATATAAACAATCGGGGGGTTATATTTAGTTTATCCTGCATGGAATGTCATTGAGGAGTTAAATAGTTTGCATTTAAATCACTGTTTACTGATAAGAAAGAGCGAGAGCTTGTGTGTGCGTAAGCATGTGTTGTTTCTGCGTGCTTTCTAATGCATGATAATTATGGTCTGGAGAATGAATAGAAAAACAGAGCCAAATGTTTCACATCAGTCTTCTCTGTTTCCCTGTCATCTCTCACATTGATGAATAACCCTGAAGCCTCAAAGTGATACCAAGTATTTGGGTCATTGCTCCCATCTTTAAGTTACAGTAGAAATAGCTTTACTGTATCTTTGTTGGCTCTAATTGCACCAGCATGTTTTTTGAACCTGGGAATATCAGTGTGCAAAAAAACTGCACATATACAGTGAGTATATGTGCACATATACACATATACAGGCCAGATCCACAACAGGAATGATCCTTTGGGATACTGATGGACAGAATGTATGTGGAACATCTGTATGTGCTCTCAACAGCAGGCTTTGAGCCTCTTTGTAAATCTTGGCCTACTAGTAATGTCCCTGGCTTTCAGTGGGAAGCAAAACTTTAGCTGTTATGGGATCCCATGTAGCATCTGGGTGAAATATGACCTCATTCACAAAGTAACATAAGTCAAATGCTGATTCCATTTTAGTCTCCTTATGTAATCCCTGAAACCAGCTCATGTTTTCAGTAAAAATCCCTCCAGGAATGTCACATCTTTTTGTTTCTCCTTAGTCTAATTTGTAACAACTGTTGTCCAAGGTGCTTGACACAGATGATATAAGAAAAGACATTACAGATCATGAACACAGATCATGATCTCATTTTTCCTTTCTGTCATTTAGGCCAAAGTATGGAGGAAGATACTGCCTGGGGGAGCGTCTGAGGTACAGAATCTGTAAACATGATCCATGCCCTCTGGACCAGCCCAGCTTCAGATACGTTCAGTGCAGCAGGTTCAACACCGTGCCTTACAAGGGCAAGTTCTACAAATGGGTCAACGTCAATAACCGAAGTAAGTTATGGCCTAGGCATAGGGGTGTAACGGTACAGAAAGGTCACGGTTCGGTTCACACTATAGTTCTGACATCACAGTTCGGTACGGTTCGGATACAGTTAATTAACAAAAAATTCTAAAGCATGAGGCTTGGTTTGTTTTCGTTTATTTTAAATAAACAGCAGTGTATTAACCAGTAAA
>JBBPCY010081789.1:0-25624 GCA_037974405.1 Brachyalestes nurse
TGAATCTTTTTCCCTAATACTTTATAAGGAAAACCTAAAACAGACATGGGCAAACTACGGCCCGCGGGCCATATCCGGCCGTTTAGTTTTTCAATCCGGTCGCCGAATTTATCTAAATTATATAATTAAACGACATTCATTTTGCGTTTTTTTTCCTGCAATACCTGTGTTTTCCCAGTAGATGGGGAACTTCAGACACACTAACCTTTGTTGAGGTGTGACTTATTACTCCACTCCACGTTTTGGATTTGCCCTTCGAGTCCCAAAGTGGACAGCGAATGCCAAGGGAGTGGACAGTTCTGTTATGTTTTCAATAATTCTGAAAAGACTGGGGGTTCACTTCATTCTACCAATTTTCTTGTTCATTCATACAAATGAATCAATACGTCATCACATACACTGAAATTAATTATTTGTTGTTAGTTGTATTTCTGGTAATAAATAATGTCGCCATCTATAGTAAAATCAGAAGTCATCTTAGACCTTCTACCAGAAGTACAACTAATAACAAATAATTAATTGCAGTGTATAATGATGACGTAGCCATTATTTTGGTATGAATGAACAAGAACATGTGTAGAGTAAAATAAATAAGGAGTATTTTTTAGAACTTATTGAAAACATGAGATTGAAACGTTGTTCCAGTGTTTCAGTTGTGCTCTCGAGGGATTGCCTTGACTTCAATTGGCCACCAGATGTCGCTGTTCTTTGTGAGATTGAATCCTCGAAGCTTTGAATCTTTTTCCCTAATACTTTATAAGGAAAACCTAAAACAGACATGGGCAAACTACGGCCCGCGGGCCATATCCGACCGTTTAGTTTTTCAATCCGGTCGCCGAATTTATCTAAATTATATAATTAAACCACATTCATTTTGCGTTTTTTCCTGCAATACCTGTGTTTTCCCAGTAGATGGGGAACTTCACACACATTAACCTTTGTTGAGGTGTGACGTATTACTCCACTCCACGTTTTGGATTTGCCCTTCGAGTCCCAAAGTGGACAGCGAATGCCAAGGGACTGGACAGCAAAATATTTTTTTCACCGAAGTCCGACCAATGACTATGTCTGATATGCCAGGAAACTTTTCCGGTTTTAAAGAATACAATATCACCCTCACTTTGCCACTAAATATGCTAACATACTAACTATGTTCTTGGTCTGGCTCCTTTGTCAAATTTTAAAATCCATTGTGTCTCACGAGTCAAAAGGTTTCATGAGGCTTCACCTTCCCATCCTGCCTTGTAAAGGCAGTTCATTATCAACTGTAAAACTAAGATGATATATTCATAGTAGTTCAGTCAATAGAGTGAGAAGTATTTCCACTGAGTTTGAATTTAATTTTTGCTTACAGTTACTGTTATTAAAAAAGCAGTGCTGCATTAAATGAAACCCTTAATTTCTACTTACAGTAGGCCTAATAAACAAACAATGCTGCTATTAGCTTTCCAACAGTTCTATCAAACAGTGACACCACACTGGTTTAGAATAACCCGTTACACCAAGTAGACAGTACTGAACCCAAAACTAAATGTTTTGGAACCAAAACCAAATCAAACCGGTCTCTTACAGAAACGAGGAGGGTCGGCGCCATTTTGTGTCTCTCGCCACAAGAATAGACATACTTAAAATAACATTTAAATACATTAACTCTTCTCAGTATTTAGTTTAAATGTGAGACAACCTGTCTGTGAGTGTCCAGGGCTCCAGACAAAATAAAAACCTTAGGAGATATTGGCTCCTAAAGACAAAATATTTAGGAGCCAAAATCTCTGTCGAATATGATATAAATTAAAAAATGTTGTCATGGCACATTTGATCTCCAGTCTTACCCCATGTAAACAGCCTTAAAACGAAACAAGAAATCACAACATTGACTAAATTGTTGCCAAAGTAAAACATAGTGTTTCTCCTGTAGTTAATGTTATTTTTTTTCTTATATTTTAGAACAGGCTCTGCAACACATTGCCAGGTCGTGCGAATCGTGTCGAACAAAACTCAGTCTGTCAACACTGCTCTCCATAGAGATGTGTCGGTCGCAACAGAGAGGGTTCTTTGACTAAATTTGGGAAAACGAAGAGCCATTTGGGCATAGACATAGAATATTACTAGACTGACCACAGACATGGAATATTACTAGACTGACGATAGATCTAGAATATTTCTAGACAGACCAAGCAGATTCCGAGGGATTACATTTAATAGGTAAGGCTGAACAATCGTTTTGAATATATATTGGCCATTTTAACATCCCATTTTATAAACCTTAGCTAAGACAGGCTAAGCTATTAAAGCCCTGCATTCCTGTGTTCAAGCCAGCCTCCAAACAATGTTTTGGTTAAACGTAAGCACTAGAATATGGGATTTTATTATGGCCAAATATAATCAAACCAATTGTTCAGCCTAACCAGCGTTCGCCATTGGACACATTTTGAGACAGCTGTATCGTGATGTGTGCCGTGGTAGTTTGTGAACAGATGCTGAACTGGCATCATATGGTCAAAGCTACCACTTGCTGTCATTAAAACATGGCAGAGGCTTAATGATTCCAGACCGAACGCTTAAATTACAGTGGCAACACAGAAAAACTGTTAGACAGTTCTGTTTAGGGATTTTAGATCCTTTCCTGTATATATTTAACACCTAGCCACTGTAGTGATATTGTGTTTTCACCACGTCTACCTGTATTTACATGATGCTTTCGCCACTCGCAGCATGGCGGACGCGCTGCCGTATCGTGTGAATCGGGAACACCGGGAATGCGGCGTCTACCCTGTCTATGCGTTTGGGGGGCAAAGGAGCCGTATCTTCTTAGTAATTCGAACCAAATGATCCGACTCATTAAAAAAGAGTCGAAATTCTTGTAACTAGTCACGCAATAGTGTAATAGGAACGGCACATTGTCATGAGATGTCACTTTTCTTGTACTTTTAGTTATTGTCATTTCTCTTGATTGTGAGAGACGGTTGCCACTGGCGACTGAAATTATAAAACTAGTTGCAAAATGAATAATCTAGTCGCATTGGCGACCATTTTAGTCGCCATCTGGAGCCCTGGAGTGTCTGTACAAATTTTAAAACCCATACTGTAAAACAGAAGATAGGTGAAGAAGTTCTGCAACCTCACGCAAAAAAAAAAATCCGCTCAACACTATTGTTGTCCTGAACTCAAAATGGCGTACTGTTTACTTTGTTGAAATACTACTCAGTCTGGACTGAATGGGGTTTGTTTAATGTCGCAGTTTGTTTATTACAGTAATTGTAATGAGAAATAAAACTATGGACTAAATGGGTCTTATTCATCAGTCCTATCAGTTATCACTATTTTGAAAAAGATTTATTAACCCAATATGTTGCTGCCAGTTACTGCCTCAAACTTATCCTGCCACTGATGTCTATTGACTGTTACTTTCTACAGATACTGTTTGTCATCTTCGTAATTAAAAAAAAAAAACATTATTCTTTTTTGCTCATCAGTTTTAGTTCCTGCAGTCTTCCGACCGGCTAACTTCACTCCAGAGAATTACAGAGCAATAATTACATTTGTGCGCTTTGTCTTATTTTGTTTATAGTTATAATTAGACAAAACGTAAAAGGAGCAGAAATGGGCCGTCAGCCTTTCACCTAGAAGGGTTAGTCTGCTACCGAGCAGACAGAGCAGCCTGTCTGTCATGTACGTAAACAATGCCTGGTGTAGGGACTCTGCTGAAGTGACTCAAGACAGTTTAGAACGAGTTTCTGATCAGAAAGTGCCGGCTGTTGTATCTGCAGAGAGAATTCTCAGTGCTAGTTGTGAATTTACAGACTATATCCAGTACTAACCAGTCGCTAGGCTAGCTGTAAGGAATTATCAGCAAGCTATAAAATAGCCCATCCTGCCGGATTTTATCATTCTAAAACCAGTTATCTTAAAGCCCCATCAGAAACTTGTTAGGAGAGGGAAGAACTATCTGGACACTTTAGTTCATCAGATGTTATGTTATTCCGTGCATACACATCACTGCTGAAATGACTTGCCAAGTGCAGCCATTACAGCACTTCGGGACTTTTTCGATTGCATAGATTTGAACAGGTTTGGAGGAGTACATCGACTCTATAGCTCCAACAAAGTAAAATGTGCTGGAGCCAAAACGGAATGTACTTTACCCTAAACCAGATAAAACCGGTCTCTCACAGGAAGGGAGGCGGGCCTGTCTTACCTAACAACAGTGGTGAGCGGACATTTTGTTGAGGGAAGCTGCGGAACTGAGAAGCATCTGTCTACTGTTGTACAATTTTGTGGGGTTTAAAATGTGTACAGACACATACACACACGGGTTGTTTAACATTTAAACAAAATACTCAGTAGAGTTTATAATGGTGGCTAATGTCTTTATATGGGTTTGCAACCAAGTACTGTATACCTACAGTACTTGGGACTCAAAATGGCGCCGGCCTTCTCCTTTCTGCAAGAGACCGGTTTGATATGATTTTGGCTTCAGTTTTGGATTCAGGGCTGTTTACTTCGTGCTACAGCTTATTTTATGCTTATGTGCTGTAGTGTCACTGGATCCATCACTAGCAGTACTGTTTATTATAGTAGTTGTAAGGAGAAAATAAATTCAAGATCAGTAGAAGTACTTTTGTCTCTGGGCGGAATGGGCTTTATTTAATTGAACCATGATTAAACTTATGATTTCTTTGATTATAAAAGAAAAAGACAGAAGTATCTTATTAGAATAATTTGCTTATTTTTGATATTCTGTTATGTTGCGCTGAATTACCTGGAAAAAAGACCCTGACATGCCTTTTGTATTGGTAAAGAAACATTTTGCTGAGAGAAACCGCACAACTAAGAAGCAACTGTCTTCTCTCTTGTCCTTTCTCCTGATATAAAGGAACTTGTCTACTCAAGGGTCCATTTGATACGTCTAACATAAACACACGGTGCAGTGGTGAGGTGTACAGAGAAAGTGGAATTAAATGAAATGAAAATTAAATTAAATGCTATCGAGCTGACAGAGCAGCCTGTCTGTCTGGAACGTAAACAAAGCCTGGACTCTGCTCAAGTGACTTAACTCGGTCTAGAGAGCATTTCTGATGGTAAAGTGTCGCTGTTGTATCTGCAGAGAGAATTCCGGTTGTAACTCCCATCCTTTTCGGGAATTTTTGGAAGTAGGATAAAGGTTGTCATTGTTTTCATGTATTTATTTTACGGGTTCGTGTAAAAACAAAAACAAATAAAGTTTGATTTCAGTGTCAGTGTGTGTGTGTGAGACGATGATCGTGTTCACGTGTGGCTTCTAAAAGAAAGATCTGTGTTCTATACCTGAGATTAATTTCTTTTTTACTTTGCTTACAAATATAACGTTCTTTTGCTTGTTATACAACTTGTTTTGTGAGTGGGTGAGATCAACTAAGAAAGGCGATTGGTCGGCCGATGTGATCTTCAAACTGCATGCACATGCGCAGATCATTTCCTTTCCGAGCGCGTGGATGGACGGACGCAAAGCGGGCTCGCTCTCAATAAATAAAGTTTAATTAAATGTCTTTGTGTATGTTCTAAAAGAAGAAGAGGTTTGGAAGGCGAAAGAGACAATGTTCGTGTTTGCGTGTGGCTTCTAAAAGAAAGATCTAAATAAAGAAAAATCTGTGTTCTATTCCTGAGAGGGATTTCTTAAAAATATGACAGTATTTTGCTTGTAATGCAACTTATTTTGTGGGTGGGTGAGAGCAACCAAGAAAGGTTTATGATTGGTCATTCGATGTGATCGTCATACTGCATGCACATGCGCTGATCATTCCCTTTCCGAACGCCTGGGCGGCCGGATGCAAAGCGTGCTCGGTCCCAGGCTGAACTGCAAGGAATATTGGGGACAGAATTGTACAGGAAGTAACTATGATTTCTCAAACATGTCACTAAGTCGTTAGTAAGTTGCCAACACTGGTCAGCACCCAAAACAATATTTTGGAACCAAAACCAGATTAAGCCGGTCTCTTGCAGAATTTAAAAGGGCCGGTGCCATTTTGAGTCTGTCGCCATCACAATAGATGTACAGCATACACCTTTAAAAACTGTGTGTATCTGTACATATTTTAAACCTCACAAAATTGTAGAACAGGAGACATGCATCTCAGTTCTGCAGCTTCACTCGACAAAATGTCGGCTCACTACCACTGTTGTGATGAGCGACGTGAAATGGCGCCCTTTCTGTGAGAGACCGGTTTGATCTGGCTTAGGTTTCAGCATATTCTGTTCAGAGCATTCAGGTTTGGTTCAGTACTTTGTGTAATAGTGTGGGGGTTTATACTGTGGTGTCACTGTTTAATGGAACCGTTGGAAAGTTGAACTTTGCAGGTCTTCATGGGTTATTAAAGAACCCGACAGTCATTAGCAGCACTGTTTATTGCTGTAACTGTAAAGAGAAATTAAATTGAAGCTCAGTGGAAATACTACAAGTCTATGGACTGAATGGGTTTATTTAAAGCAGCACTGTTTGTTAACTACTGTAACTAAGGAAAAATTAAACTCAAGCTTAGTGGAAACAGTACTCTGTCTATTATTTAAAGGGGCACTGTTTATTACAGTAATTGTAAGAAGAAATTGAACTAAAGATCAGTGGAAATACTACTGGCTATGGACTGGGTGGGATTTATTTAATAAAGCACTGTTTATTACAATAACTGTAGGGCAAAACACCCCCGCGTTTGCCTGTTTTTTTGTTTCCGTGCGCAGTGCTTAAATCTCAGTCAGTGTTCTAGGGGCGGTTAAAGTGCTTGGTTACAAAACAGACTGGATGGGCTTAATTTAACGCAGCACTGTTCATTACAGTAATTCCAAAGAGAAATTACGTTCAAGATCAATGGAAATGGTACTCAGTCTATGGACTGAGTGAGTTTATTTAATGCAGCAAGGTTTATTACAGTAATTGCAAGGAGAAATTCAGGCTCAGGGGAAATACTGTCTATGGGCTGAATTGAGAAGTTAATATAACTACTATTAATATCTAATCAGTTTTACTGTTTTTGTATATCTCGAGCAGAACCTGAAATAGAGGAATTTTGATCTCACTCTTTATTAAGTAAGGGTATATCCACTTTTATTCATTAACTGCTCTTCGGAGTATTACAGTGATCAAATGATTTTTGTGTGCTTTGTGTTGTTTTGTTTCCGGTTTCTTGTGTACGATATTATGTGTATGAACTACAACCGTGGCATTCAGCTTAAAATCGTAAAAGGATGCAGACAGACGCTTTGCTCCCTGAACACTGACTGAGACTCCAGCAGTGCGCACAAAGACGATGATCAAGCAAGTACGGGGGCGGTAGAGGCGGGCTTAATGCTAACTCCGCCCCTCCGGCTCTTCCCTCTATCGTTCACTTTCTGGACAGTAAAATGTGCTCGCTGGACTTCTGCGCTGGTGTGTTTGGAGCCGCCGAACCGGTGTGTGCTCGCTCCCCACCCCCTCTCTGCTGCACGAGACCATGTGTCCACCTGAGGACACAACGGGCATCAGCGCGGGCAAGGCCTGGCACAGCCAGTTCTGAGTACACTACTGATCAAACTACAAAGTGTCGAGTCACATCCGCAGAGCAGGATTAAGGAAAGAGCCAGACTTTCCCTTAATCCTGTTTCATGGAACAGGACCCTGCTCCTTTATCAGCCCGGTAGCAGACTAGCCCTTCTAGGTGGAAGGGCGAGTTCGGGATGTTACCATAAGCCTTTACTAGACCCAAATAAAGTGGGAAAATAAATTATTAGTTAAATGTATTAGTTAAAATGTTGGAATATAACAATGTTTCCGTGAAAATGCAGATGCCTGTTTTAGCCTATTCCAATTTCGGGTACTGCACTCAAAACACCCACAACCAGATCAAACCGGTCTCTTACATAAAGGAGGAGGGCCGGCGCCATTTTGAGTCTCTCGCTGTCGCAATAGATGTACTTGGTTACAAAACCATATGAATGCATTAACCACAGCCAAACACTCTACACAGCATTTTGTTTAAAGTTTAACAAACAGAGTGTGTATCTGTACACATTTAAGCTCCACAAACGTGTACAACAGAAGACATGCCTCTCAGTTTTTCAGCTTCACTCAACAAAATGGCGGCTCACCAGTATTGTTGTCGTGAGCACCGTGAAATGGCGCCGGCCCTCCACCTTTCAGCGAGAGACCGGTTTGATCTGGTTTAGGGTTCAGAATATATTGTTCAGAGTTCTGAGCATTTGGTTCAGTACTTTGTCTAACTCTGTATTTTTACCAGTATACTGTGGTGTCACTGTTTGATGGCACCGCACTGTTTATTATTGTAACTGTAAAGAGAAATTAAACTGAAGCTCTATTTAAAGAAGCACTGTTATTACAGCGTACAATTGTAATTTACACCTGAAAATACACGAGACCCCTTAATTTGAACTTAGTGGCCATTAATTTGTGAACCAATGCTATATTTTTTTTTACCTTAAAAGTGAATTTAAGACATAAAACCAAACCCCTTAATCTGAAACATAAAGCATTACTTTAGGAGGTTCTATTATTAAAGGGGCAACTTTGAAAAAGTATGGGGAAAATTCAGTAGTTTTACCCATTAATCAGCCTTAATCTGTGCACTTTTTCCCTTAATTTCCTGGAAATTAAGGTAATTTAAGGGGTAAAACGAAGGGGTTTTGTTTTGTAGTGACGATGGGCTTTATTTAATGAAGCACTGTTTATTACAATAACTGTAGGGCACCATGCGAAGGTTGAATCTCGGTCAGAGTTCTGGGACGGTGAAGCTGCTTGGTTACGAAATATGGACTGAAAGGATCTATTTAACGCAACACTGTTTGTTCATTACAGTAATTCTACATCAGCCCTAACAGTTATTTCTATTAAAAATAAAGTACCGTGACGAGCTGCTGCTAATTACAGCCTCAAACTGATCCTGCTTCTATATTTGATTTTGACAAATATGCTACTGCCTTCTTCGTAGATATAGTTTTTATACTTTTATTCTCTTTTGCTCCCCATTGTCAGTAGTTCAAGCGTTTTTCTGACGGGTTTTCGGTGAATTACAGAGATACAATTATTTTTGTGCACTTTGTCTTGATTTGTTTTCCGTTTTCTCATATAAGATGTTATGTGTATCATCTACAACCGAGGCATTTGGCTTAACTTCGTAAAAGGAGCCAGAAACGACATGTCGATCCCGCATACAGACGCTTTGCTCTCTAAAAACTGACTGAGACTCCAGTACTGCACACGGAGACGATAACCAGGCAAGCACGGGGGCGGTAGGGGCTGGCTAAATGCTAACTCCGCCCACCAGGACACGTAGAGAACACCAGGCAAGCACGGGGGCGGTAGAGGTGGGTTAACTGCTAACTCCGCCCGACCAGCACATGGAGACAACCAGTCAAACACGGGGGCTGTAGAGGCGGGCTAAATGCTAACTCCGCCCTACTAGCTCTTCCCTCTATTCTGCCCTCTAACGTTCACTCTCTGGACAGTAAAATGTGCTTGCTGGATTTCTGCGCCGCTCGACCGCTCAGATAATGGGGTGTGCTTGCTCCGCAACCCCTGTCTACTGTAGGAGACCATGTGTCTACCTGAGGGATGTCGTAGGATCCCAAAAAGGAGACGGGGGTTAATGTCCGCGCACACACAACGGGCATTTATTAGTCCCACTATAAAATGGGAAAGTAAATTATGAATTCCACAAATGTTGGAATATAACCACGTTTCCGTGAAAATACAGCTGCATCCGTCATTTATCTCACACTGCAACATTACTGAAGCCACGAAGAGTACATTTTACTGTCCACTGAGAGAACAGTACAAGGCAGGATGTACGGTAGAGCTGGTGGGGATGGGTTAGCCTTGCCCGCGCCCCCCCGCTTGCCTGTTTTTTGTGCGCAGTACTCCAGTTTCGGTCAGCTGTGGGTCTCCGTACTGCTTAATTATTATTGGCTTCACGTTTAAATTTTTTCAGTGGAATAGGATTTCATTTAATCAAATTTCTCTGGCACTGCATCCAAAACGCCCATAACCAGATCAAACCGGTCTCTTACATAAAGGAGGAGGGTGGGCGCCATTTTGAGTCTCTCGCCATCACAATAGATAGTACACAATAGTACTTGGTTACAAAACCGTATGAATGCATTAACCACCGTCAAAACCCCTGCTCAGCATTTTAGTAAGTTTAACAAACTGTGTGTGTGTGTATCTGTACACATTTTAACGACCATAAAATTGTAGAACATGAGATATGCTGCTCAGTTCTTCAGCTTCACTCAACAAAATGTCGGCTCAACACTATTTTTTCGTGAGATAGGCAAAATGGCGCCGCCCCGCCCTTTCTATGAGAGACCGGCTTGATCTGGTTTAGGGTTTAGTATATTCTGTTCAGAGTTCAGAGCATTCAGGTTTGGTTCAGTACTTTGTTTAACTGTGTATTCTTTACCAGTATACTGTTCTGTCATTGTTTGATGGAACCCTTGTAAAAAATAAACGCTGCATGTTATCACTTCTAGGGCTCTTAAATAATTCGACAGTCATTAGCAGCACTTTTTATTACAGTAACTGTAATGAGAAATTAAACTGAAGCTCGGTGGAAATACTGCCCAGTCTATGGACTGAATGGAGTTTATTTAAAAAGCATTGTTTATTACAGTAATTGTCAGGAGAATTTTAACTCAAGATCAGTGGAAATTCTACTGTCTATGGACTGGATGGGCTATATTTAATAAAGCACTGTTTATTACAATAACGGTAGTACGAAACACCCCCGTGTTTGCCTGTTTTTTGTCTCCGTGCGAAGTGCTTGAATCTCGGTTAGTGTTCTGGAGCAGTGGAACGGCTTGATTACAAACATGGACTGAATGGGATTTATTTAACTGTTTACTACAGCAATTGTAATGAGAAATTAAATTCCAGATCAGTGGAAATAGTACTCAGTCTATGGACTGAGTGGCTTTATTTAATTTAATACAGCACTGTTTAATACAGTAATTACTAGGAGAAATTCAGGCCCAGGGCAAACACTCATATCTATGGGCTGAATGGGCCTCATTTTATGTTCATTAATGAAGTGACTGAAACAAACACTGAACAAGTAAAATGATCGTAAAACAACGTAGAAATTATCCGTCCATCCCGCAGACAGACGTTCTGCTCTCTGAACACTGACTGAGACTCTGGCACTGCACACGGAAACGATAACTGGACAAGCACGGGGGCGGTAGAGGCGGGCTAAATGCTAACTCCGCCCCACCAGCTCTTCCCTCTATTCTCCCTTCTAACGTTCACTCTCTGGACAGTAAAATGTGCTGGCTGTACTTCTGCGCCTCTAAATCGCTCAGATAATGGGGTGTGCTCGCTCCCCACCCCCTCTCTACTGTAGGAGACCACGTGTCTACCTGAGGGATGTCGTAGGATCCCAAAAAGGAGACGGGGGTTAGTGTCCGCGCACACACATGACGGGCATTAGGGCGGACAAGGACTGGCACAGCGAGTTCTGAGTGTACTACTGATCAAACTACAAAGTGTCGAGTCACTTCCGCAGAGTCCCTACACCAGGCTTTGTTTACGTACCAGACAGACCGGCTCCTCTGTCAGCTCGGTAGCAGAGTAGCCCTTCTAGGTGGAAGGCCGTGTCCGTGACGTTAAGAGAAGATAGGCCTTTATTAGTCCCACTATAAAATGGGAAAATAAATTATAAGTCCCACAAATGTTGGAATATAACCACGTTTCCGTGAAAATACAGATGCACCCGTCCTTTATCTCACACTGCTAGATTACTGAAGCCAAAAAGTACATTTTACTGTCCAGGGAAACAACAGTACAAGACAGGATGAACGGTAGAGCTGGTGGGGATGGGTTAGCCTTTAGCCTGCTTGCCTGTTTTTTTGTGCGCAGTACTCCAGTTTCGGTCAGCTGTGGGTCTCCGTCCTGCTTAATTATTATTGGCTTCACATTTCAATTTTTTAGTGGACTAGGATTTAATTTAATCCAATTTCTAAGGCAGTGCAACCAAAACTGAATATTCTGCACGCAAAACGCCCACAACCAGATCAAACCGGTCTCTTACATAAAGCAGGGTCGGCGCCATTTTGAGTCTCTCGCCCTCACAATAATACTTGGTAACAAAACCGTATGAATGCATTAACCACCGTCAGAACCTCTGCTCAGCATTTTATTTAAAGTTTACTAAACTGTGTTTGTATCTGTATATATTGTAAACACCACAAAATTGTAGAACATGAGATATGCTTTCCAGTTCTTCAGCTTCACTCAACAAAATGTCGGATCACCACTATTTTTGTGCGTGAGAGGCGAAATGGCGCCGCCCCGCCCTTTCTATGAGAGACCGGCTTGATCTGGTTTAGGGTTCAGAATATGCTTTCCACAGTTCAGAGCATTCATGTTTGGTTCAGTACTTTGTTTAACTGTGAATTCTTTAACAGTATGCTGTGGTGTCACTGTTTGAAGGTCTGCACTTCTTGGGCTATTAAATAATTCGATAGTCATTAGCAGCACTTTTTATTACAGTAACTGTAATGAGAAATTAAACGGAAGCTCAGTGGAAATACTGCTCATTCTATGGACTGAACGGACTTCATATAAAGAAGCACTGTGTATTACAGTAATTGTCAGGAGAATTTAAACTCAAGATCAGTGGAACTTCTACTGTCTATGGACTGGATGGGCTATATTTAATAAAGCACTGTTTATTACAACAACTGTAGTTCGAAACTCCCCCGTGTTTGCCTGTTTTTTGTCTCCGTGCGAAGTGCTTGAATCTCGGTTAGTGTATTGGGGCGGTGGAACTGCTTGATTACAAACATGGAATGAATGGGCTTTATTTCACTGTTTACTAAAGTAATTGTAAGGAGAAATTACATTCCAGATCAGTGGAAATAGTACTCAATCTATGGACTGAGTGGGTTTATTTAATACAGCACTGTGTAATACAGTAATTACTAGGAGAAATTCAGGCCCAGGGCAAACACTCATATCTATGGGCTGAATGGGCCTTATTTTATGTTCATTAATGAAATGTAATAAACATAGCTAATATAAATATCTCATGTATTTTACTGTTGATAGTTTTCTTTAAAGGGTCATTTTTTTGTGTATCTTGAGCAGAAACTAAAATAGAGGACTTCTGATTTAACTGAGCATTTTAAAAAAGTGTTTCTGCATTTTTATTCAAGTGCAGATGTGCACTTTATCCACTATTTAGTAACAACATTTGGTACCATTTCTATGACTGAAACAAACACTGAACAAGTAAAATGATCGTAAAACAACGTAGAAATGATCCGTTCATCCCGCAGACACACGCTCTGCTCTCTGAACACTGACTGAGACTCCACCACTGCACACGGAAACGATAACTGGGCAAGCACGGGGGTGGTAGAGGCGGGCTAAATGCTAACTCCGCCCCACCAGCCCTTCCCTCTATTCTGCCCTCTAACGTTCACTCTCTGGACAGTAGAATGCGCTCGCTGTGCTTCTGCGCCTCTAATCCGCTCAGAAAATGGGGTGTGCTCGCTCCCCACCCCTCTCTACTGTAGGAGACCATGTGTCTACCGTGGGATGTCGTAGGATCCCAAAAAGGAGACGGGGGTTAGTGTCCGCGCACACACATGACGGGCATTAGGGCGGACAAGGACTGGCACAGCGAGTTCTGAGTGTACTACTGATCAAACTACAAAGTGTCGAGTCACTTCCGCAGAGTCCCTACACCAGGCTTTGTTTACGTACCAGACAGACCGGCTCCTCTGTCAGCTCGGTAGCAGAGTAGCCCTTCTAGGTGGAAGGCCGTGTCCGTGACGTTAAGAGAAGATAGGCCTTTATTAGTCCCACTATAAAATGGGAAAATAAATTATAAGTCCCACAAATGTTGGAATATAACCACGTTTCCGTGAAAATACAGATGCACCCGTCCTTTATCTCACACTGCTAGATTACTGAAGCCAAAAAGTACATTTTACTGTCCAGGGAAACAACAGTACAAGACAGGATGAACGGTAGAGCTGGTGGGGATGGGTTAGCCTTTAGCCTGCTTGCCTGTTTTTTTGTGCGCAGTACTCCAGTTTCGGTCAGCTGTGGGTCTCCGTCCTGCTTAATTATTATTGGCTTCACATTTCAATTTTTTAGTGGACTAGGATTTAATTTAATCCAATTTCTAAGGCAGTGCAACCAAAACTGAATATTCTGCACGCAAAACGCCCACAACCAGATCAAACCGGTCTCTTACATAAAGGAGGAGGGTCGGCGCCATTTTGAGTCCCTCGCCCTTAGATGTACGTGGTTACAAAACCGTATGAATGCATTAACCACTGTCAAAACCTCTGCTCAGCATTTTATTTAAAGTTTACTAAACTGTGTGTGTGTATGTGTATACATTGTAAACACCACAAAATTGTAGAACAGGAGATATGCTTTTCAATTCTTCAGCTTCACTCAACAAAATGTCGGCTCACCTCTATTTGTGTGTGATAGGCGAAATGGCGCCGCCCCGCCCTTTATCTGAGAGACCGGCTTGATCTGGTTTAGGGCTCAGAATATTCTTTCCAGAGTTCAGAGCATTCATGTTTGGTTCAGTACTTTGTTTAACTGTTTATTCTTTACCAGTATGCCGTGGTGTTACTGTTTGAAGGTCTGCACTTCTTGGGCTATTAAATAAACCGACAGTCATTAGCAGCACTTTTTATTATTGTAGCTGTAATGAGAAATTAAACGGAAGCTCAGTGGAAATACTGCTCAGTCTGGACTGAACGGACTTTACTTAAAGAAGCACTGTTTATTACAGTAATTTTCAGGAGAATTTAAACTCAAGATCAGTGGAAATGTTACTGTCTATGGACTGGATGGGCTATATTTAATAAAGCACTGTTTATTACAACTGAAGTGCGAAACTCCCCCGTGTTTGCCTGGTTTTTGTGTGCTTGAATCTCGGTTAGCGTATTGGGGCGGTGGAACTGTTTGTTTACAAACATGGAATGAATGGGCTTTATTTAACTGTTTACTAAAGTAATTTTAAGGATAAATTAAATTCCAGATAAGTGGACATAGTACTAAGTCTATGGACTGAGTGGGTTTATTTAAAGCAACACTGTTCAATACAGTATTTGCTAGGAGAAATTCAGGCTCAGGGAAAGCACTCATATTTATGGGCTGAATGGGCCTTGTGTTCATTAATGTGATGTAATAAATATAACTACTATAAATATCTCATCCGTTTTACTGTTGATAATTTTCATTTTTGTGCAGTAACTGAAATAGAGGACTTCTGATTTTACTCAGTATTTTTTAAAAAAAGTCTATCTCCATTTTCATTCATGTGTAGATGTGGACTTTATCCACCACTATTTAGTAACAACATTTGGTACAATTTCTATGACTGAAACAAACACTGAACAAGTAAAATGATCGTAAAAGGACGCCGAAATGATCTCAATCCCACAGACAGACGCTATGCTATCTGAATGCTAACTGAGACTCCAGCACAGCACACTGAAACGATAACTGGGCAAGCACGGGGGCGGTAGAGGCGGGCTAATGCTAACTCCGCCCCACCAGCTTTGCCCTCTATTCTGCCCTCTAACGTTCACCCTCTGGAGAGTAAAATGTGCTCGCTGGACTTCTGCACCGCTCAACCGCTCAGGCACCCCCTCTCTACTGTATGAGACCATGTGTCTACCTGAGGGATGTCTAGGAGACGGGGGTTAGTGTCCGCGCCCACACAACGGGCATCAGGGTCCCTACACCAGGCTTTGATTGTACCAGACAGACGGGCTCCTCTATCAGCTCTACGTGGAAGGCCGAGTCCGAGGTGTTGAGATAAGCCTTTAATAGTCCCACAATAAAGTTGGGAAATAAATTATTAGTTCCACAAATTTTGGAATATAACCATGTTTCCTTGAAAATACAGATGTGGCAGTCATTTACTTCAGCTGCTAGATCACTAGAGTCACAAAGAGTCAATTTTACTGTCCAGAGAGAACAGTACAGGGCAGGATGAACGATAGAGTTGGTTTTCGTCATGTTTTGCTTGACTATTATTGGCTTCACATTTCAATTTTTTAGTGAAACTTAATTCAAACTTAATTCAGTTTCCTCGGTACTGCACCCAAAACTGAATATTCTGCACGCAAAACACACGGCCAGTTCAAACCGGCCTCTTACAGAAAGGCGGAGGGCCGGCGCCATTTTGAGTCTCTCACCATTGCAATATATGTACTTGTTTACAAAACCATATAAATGCATTAGCCACCCATAAACACTCTACTCAGCATTTTGTTGAAAGTTTAACAAACCATTTGTGTATGTGTACACATTTTAAACCACACAAAATTGTAGAACAGGAGACATGCTTCTCGGTTCTTCAGCTTCACTCAACAAAATGTCGGCTCACCACTATTGTTGTCGCTAGCGCCGCTTAATGGCGCCGGCCCTCCTTTCAGTGAGAGACCGGTTTGATCTGGTTTAGAGTTCAAAGTTCAGAGCGTTCAGGTTTGGTTCAGTACTTTGTTTAACTGTGTATTTTTACCAGTATATTGCGGTGTCACTGATGGAACCGCTGGAAAGCTAAACGTAGCAGGTTTTCACTTCATGAGTTATTAAAGAATCCGACAGTCATTACCAGGACTGTTTATTACAGTAACTTTAAGGAGAAATGAAACTGAAGCTCAGTGAAAATACTACTAAATCTATTGACTGAATGTTACTCAAGATCAGTGGAAATTCTACTGTCTATGGACAGGATGAGCTTTATTTAATAAAGCACAGTAGGGCAAACGACACCCCTGTTTGTCTGGTTTTTAACTCCGTGCTCACGCTTGAATCTCGGTTAGTGTTATGGGGCGGTGTAACTGCTTGGTTACAAAACATAGAGTGCATGGGCTTTATTTAACGCAACACTGTTTGTTTATTCCAGTAATTGTAAGAAGAAATTAAATTCAAGATCAGTGGAAATAGTACTCTGTCTATGGACTTAGTGCGTTTATTTAATGCAGCACTGTTTATTACAGTAAGTGAAAGGAGAAATTGAGGCTCAGGAGAAATACTCCTCAGTCTATGGACTGAATAGGCCTTATTTTATGTTCATCAGTGTAATGTAATAAATATAACTACTATAAATATCTCACCAGTTTTACTGTTGATAAGTGCAGATGTGCTCTTTATCCACCTTTCTAATAACTGTCATTGTTATGTCTGAAATGAACACTGAAAAATTGAAACGATAAGTCTAAACAACAGTTTGCACGACTTAAAAAAAAATATTCTGCATCAATTCTATCAGTCAATATTTAAAATTTAGTACCGCCATGAGCTGCTGCTAATAACAACCTCAAACTGATCCTGCCCCTATAATTAATTTTTTTACAGTCGTTCCAGCGTTTTTTTCGACCGGCTAACTGCTCTCCAGAGAATTACAGACATCAAATTATTTTTGTGTGCTTTGTCTTGTTTTTCTTTTTCTCGCATAAGAAATTATGTGTATCATCTACAACAGAAGTATTCAGTTTAAAATCAGAAAATGAAGCAGAACTGAGCCGTCAATCCTACAGAGAGGCTCTGCTCTCTGAACACAGACTGAGACTCCAGCACTGCACACAGCGATGAGAACCAGGCAAGCACGTGGGCGGTAGAGGCGGCCTAAATGCTAACTCCGGCCCATCAGCTCTTCCCTCTATTCTGCCCTCTAACGTTCACTCTGTGGACAGTAAAGTGTGCTCGCTGGACTTCTGCGGTTTGTTTAGAGCCGCTCAACCGCTCAGAGAATGGTGTGTGCTCGCTCTCAACCCCCTTTCTGCTGTACGACATCATATGTCCACCTGATTGGCTCCTCTGTCAGCTTCTAGGTGGAAGGCCGAGTCCGTGATGTTAAGATAACCCTTTATTAGTCCCACAATCAAATGGGTTCTATTTCACAGAGGTATAACCAGGATTGAGTGAAAATACAGAATCCTAATCTTAATACAGATGCAACAGTCATCTACTTCACGCTGCTATATCACTGGAGCCACACAGAGTCCATTTTCCTGTCCAGAGTGTGAACAGTACAGGGCAGGATGAACTGTATAGCTGGTGTGTTAGCCTTTAGCCTGTCTCTCCCGCCCCGTGCTTGCCTGGTTTTTGTTGTGCGCAGTAGCCCAGTTTCGGTCAGCTCGTGTTTTGCTTAATTTAATTGGCTTCACATTACAATTTTTCAGTGGATTAGGATTTCATTTAATTACATTTTCTCGGTACTGCACCAAAAACTGAAAACCTTACACGCAAAACACCCACAACCAGATCAAACTGGACGCTTACAGAAAGGAGGAGGGCCGGCGCCATTTTGAGTCTCTCCCGACCGAAATGGATGTACTTGGTTACAGAACTATACAAACGCAGTAACCACCATTATACACACTACTCGGCATGTTGTTTAAAGGTTACAAACCGTGTGTGTATCTGTACACATTTTAAACGCCACAAAATTTAAGAACAGAAGACCGATGCCTCTCAGTTCTGCATCTTCACTCAACAAAATGTCGGCTCACTACTATTGTTGCGAGCCCCCCTCTTTTCTGTGACAGACCGGTTTAGTCTGGTTTAGGGTTCAGAAAATTCTACTCAGCAGTCAGGTCTGATTATGTACATTGTGTAACTGTGTATTCATATAAAACCGTTGGAAAGCTAAACTTTCTTTATTAAGCAAACCGACTGTTACTAGCAGCACTATTTATTACAGTAACTGTAAGGTGCAGATGTGCACTTTGTCCACCACTATCTAGTAACTACATTTGGTACCATTTCTATGACTGAAACATGCACTAAAACGTTTTTAAAAATCAGCATAGACAACACTTTGTAAGATGTATTATTCTGCAGCAGTCAAGGTTCACGATTCTTTGTCACATGCATAGTCACACAAGTACAACACGCAGTGAAATGTATCCTAGCAGTCATTACAATTAAATATTAAAAAGTATTACC
This sequence comes from Brachyalestes nurse, assembly GCA_037974405.1. Lineage (NCBI taxonomy): Eukaryota > Metazoa > Chordata > Actinopteri > Characiformes > Alestidae > Brachyalestes > Brachyalestes nurse. The sequence continues at coordinate 18,953 of JBBPCY010081789.1, forward strand.
CAGAGCTGCTGCTACTAATTGTAGCCTCAAACTGATCCTGCTTCTGGTTACTACTGATACTGTTTGTCAGCTTCGTAGTGATATTTTTAATTATTTTAATCTCTTTTGCTACACAATGTCAGCAGTTCCAGCGGTTTTCCAGCCAGCTAACTGCTCTCCAGACAATTACCTAGATAAATTTGTCTCATATTGTTTTCCATTTTCTTGTTATTTCATGTACCAGCAGAAATGGTCTATCAACCTGCTGTGCATATTTATACTCCTAGATTTTATACTGTACATTTGAACACTATTGTATACTATGCTGTGACATAGTATTTTATTCTATTTTGTGACATAGTATTTTATTCACAGTATTTTATTCAATTCTATTGTTTGTTTCACTGCTCTTAATTTTGTACTGTCCACTTTCTGCCGTGACCATACCAATTTCCCACTTGTGTTTATCTTATCTTATCTAGTTCTAGGTCACAATCAGCGTACACCAAGTTGATGTTCAGAGAACATCACCATTGTGTAGTCGGAGGAACCAATGCAGGCTGGTGTAGTCTTTGTCCAGACGGTTCTTCCCTCTCCTAACATGGTTCTGACGGGATTTAGGTAGAACAGACTTTGTAGTGATAAAATCCGTCCTGATGGGCCATTTCTTTCTTTCTTTCATTGTTTTTATTGGCGGTTGGCAACCAACTGCGAGGTGCACTTACCGCCACCTACTGGATCGGTCAGAGAAGAAGGATTGGGGAAAAAATTAAATTTCCTATACCATATTCACTACATTCGTATCCTTTAAATATTTTATTAAATCTTTCAACCCCTTCTTTCAACCCCTTTTCTTAATCCAGTGTTTTAACCATCTCCTACCTTTCCTCCCTGTACTTGCTACAGTCCAGCAATACATGTTGTACTGTCTCTGGCTGTGTACATTGACCTGTTGGATGTTTCCCTTATTTCATTCAATGTGTAGTTGAGTCCCGTGTGTCATATTCTGAGCCTTGTTATAGTATCCCCCCCCCCGTTCCCGCCCCGTGTTATACTATTTTTAACGTTAGTTTGTATATGATAGAGGTGTCTTCCTATGTTGTTATTGTTCCTGTTCTCCTGCCAGATTTTTACGTGTGTTTATTGATGATAGATTTGATTTCTTCCTTACTTAGTTTTGTTTCAATATTTATTGTTTAATATTATCTTTTCTCTGGGAAGGAACCCTTTTCTATTGATTCTGTATGGTTGATTTGATATTTCTAATAAAATATCTTGCCTGCATGAATTCCCTGATTGAATACTTGTAAGTGCTGCAATATTGTCTGTTTATTATCCTCTACCCACTGCAATGCCAATATTATCCCTATCATTTCAACTGTGTATACTGAGAGATGATCCGGAGTCCTGTTTTTGATGGCTATTTTAAATTTTGGAATGAAAACTGCTGCTCCTGTTTCTGGGTCTTTTGATCCATCTGTAAAAATAAATAGCTTGTCTGGGTATTGTTTGATATAATTTTGTACTACTGTCCATGCTGGTACTCTCTTGTTATTGTTTATAACCGGCATTGTGATGGGCTATTTACAGCGTGCGATTAGCTTTGTACAGTTAGCCTAGCGCCTGGTTAGCACTGGAGCTAAAGTGTAAATACACAGCTACAACTAACACTGAGAATTCTCTCTGTAGACACAACAGCCGGCACTTTCCGATCAGAATTTTTCTCTAAACAGTGTCGAGTCACTTCAGTAGAGTCCCAACACCAGGCTTTGTTTACGTTCCAGACAGACAGGCTCCTCTGTCAGGTCGGTAGGAAGGCTTCTAGGTGGAAGGCCGAATCCTGGATGTTGGGGTGTAGCCATGTTTTTTTCGTGAAAATACAGGTGCAGCAGTCCTTTACTTCTCGCTGCTAGATCACTGGAGCCACTGAGAGTCAATTTTACTCACTATAGAGTGAACAGTAGAGAGCAGGATGGCCGGTAGAGCTAGTAAGGATAGGTTAGCCTTTAGCCTGACTCTCTCAACCCCGTTCTTGCCTGGTTTTTGTTCCGTGCGCAGTGCTTTAGCTTCGTTCACCTTCCACTCTCCATCTCGGTCAGTGTTCTGGGCCCGGTGGAGCTAGCAGGCTCAGAATAATAAAGAAACCGTGCTTATTTAAATAAAGCACATTCAGTCCATAGACTGGGTGGTATTCTCACCGAGCTTGAATGTAATTTCTACAATGTAATACTACTGTCTCTGGACTTAGCGGAGTTTATTTAATTCAGCATCGTTTGTTTATGACGGTAACTAAGGAGAAATTACATTTAAGATTCTTGGAAATGCTATTCAGTCTATGGACTAAATGGTCTTTATTTATTGCAGCACATTTTGTTTATTACAGTAATTGTAAGAAGAAATTTAATTCAAGATCAGTGGAAGCACTATTTAGTCAAGGGGCAAAATGGAGTTTTATTTAATGCAGCACTATTTGTTTATTACAGTAATTGTAAGGAGAAATTACACTCCTGATTTACATGGTCCCTCAGTATTGGTGCCCCACAAGGATTTGTGCTTTTTTTCCCCACTGCTCTTCTCCCTCTGTACCAGGGGTGTCCAAACTTTTTGCAAAGAGGGCCAAATTTGATAAAGTGAAGATGCCCGTGGGCCAATAGTTCCTTCAGACATTTTTTACCCCCCAAAGTTAAAATACACACTATTATAAAAAATTATTGTCACAGTTACTTTTATTTTTCAAATGGCAATGTAACCAAATATAAGCCACTGAGGCAGACGTGAACAACTTTTAAAAACACAAATCTTTCATTTATGTCTGGAGAGTCAGGTAACATTTAACAAACTGTATAGAATACCTTAAATTTTCATGGGTTTGATAAATATCTTTGCCTCATGATCTTAAACAGGAGTTATAAGTAATGCAAAGTGGTCTGTTATCATTAAGTTTAAAACAAAAGAATTTTGCCCTCGTCTTTTAGAAGATCTTTCAGAAAGCAATAGTTTGTGTCACATCTACAGGTACATAACATCAACAGTTATAACCAAATTTTCATCAACAGTTATAACCAAGTCGCCATGGCAGAAATGAGTAGAGAAGGCTTTGCAGCACGGATGCAGAGCCAGATAGCATTAGTATGGTGCTACCACCGTGTGGTGAAAAGATGAATTACATTTTTAAGTTGTACGATTTATTTATTCTGACAGAGCTAGCGAGCCATAAATAACACATTCTAAGACCGAAGCTGCGACGACGCTGAAGTTAGCTCCTTATTCGAAATATTCGTTCCACCTTAACGCTCTGGCCCTCCTCATTTTTACTACCCTTTCAAACACAAAACCATTATCTGACATCCTTGAGGTCACACCTATGTCAAAATTGTGTCATTCATTTGCTCCATTGGAGTGCAGTAAGCCATCATACTTCCCTTCTGGAGGCTTAAATTGTTATATAAAATTGCTCGCTTGGCCAAAAATGGATAAATGACATAATCTGTAAGAAAACACTAAAACCTACATTTTTCAAGTGTTGAGTTTAGAATAAAAGCATTTTAACCTAACTTATATGATTTAGCAGTGTAAATAACAAAGGAATTATTTTTCATGGGTCAAATGTAGTTGGCCAAAGTGTCCACAAGGGCGTCAAGTGTTACCACAGCTAAAATAGGGTGACCAGATGTTCTCTTTTTCCCGGACATGGCCACTTTTTGACACCTGTGTCCGGCGTCCGGGCGGAATTTTAGAATCGTCCAGGATTTTGGGCCGAGATGCGCATAAAACATATAAACTCATAAACCCCACCCGGATCATGGCTGTCAACTCGAGATGTGCATATCTCCCCCGGAAACATGGGCAAATGTCAGTACTTCTCGTCCCCATCCCGCAAACCGCAACCACAATAAACCCCCCACACCCCACACCCCACCGCCCAGAACCACGGTAAGGCTTTACAAAAACCCCCAAACTTATGTGATACCCCATACAGAAATGAAATATATTGCAGTATATTGGAATGTATGTTGTTGAAGAAAAAATGTATTTAAAAATATATTTTAAGCAATATATTCACATACCATATATTCCTCAAATATATGTGAAATATGTACACATATTACCCTATAAATATATTATAGGCCAATTGCCTATATATTCCCAAATATATAATGTTTGCATATGTAGAAAATATAAATATATTTTTAGAAATATACTACAATATACCAAAGTGGCAATTTTTTTATATATTTGAAATATATTCAAAATATATTGGTGTTTGGTCAATATATAAGTCCATATATTTAACCTGGTGAAAATATATTGTCTATAATATATTTTGCATTATATACATTTTTTGTATGGGACCTCAGACCAACATCCTTGACACACAAAAGCAGTTGGTGATGATCTGCACTGTTCTTTTCCTTTTTTTTTGCTCTTCCCTTTTTCACCCCATTCACTTCTATTCACACATACAAACACACACACACACACACACACAGTAATGCTATGCTAATACTATGGTAATGCTATATTAATGCTAAGCTAATGCTATTTTTAATGCTATGCTATGCTATGCTAGGCTAATGCTAATGTTAATGTTATGCTAATGCTAGTTTAATGCTAATGCTAGGTTAATGCTAATAATACATTAAAGTTATGTTAATATTATATTGATGCTAGGTTAATGCTAATGATACATTAAAGCTATGTTAATGGTATGTTGATGCTATGCTAATGCTAGGTTACTGTTAATGGAAATAATATGTCTATGTTATGCTAATGCTATGCTAATGCTAACGCTAATGGTGTGTTCTGTATTTCAGCAAGCACACTTTGCATTTTCTCTGCGGAAAGGCAGTCTAGTTATTATCTTCTTTCTGTTCACCCATTTTTTGGCCCCCTACTCCTTCCAGGGCATTCGAGGTAGAGACATAACATGCTTGTTCACAGCTTTAAGCTATGTCTTGTCGTTCATTCATTATTCCCGTTTTAAAAAGTTTAAAAAAATAATTGGTACCCTCTACTTTCGGTTCATCCTGCTCGGGCACACTTTGTTCGAAACCCACCAAACTTCATGTGATACCTCAGGCCAACTTCCCCAGCACACAAATACGGTTGGTTATGACCAGCACTCGTTGAAATGAGTGCAGTTTCCGAAGAAGAAATGTTCAGGCTTTCCAGTGATCAAACCTTATGAAACTTCATATGAGACCTCAGGCCACGCTACCAAAGAGACACCTGTTTAAACTGAACAATATGGCCTAAGGTATTGGAACAGAGGTGTCATACAAAATTATGTGGGCAAACGTATTGAGACACACTAAGACACATATTAATGCTATGCTAATGCTATGTTAATGCTAATGTTATGCTAATGTTAATGCTAATAGAAATGCTATGCTAATGTTGATGTTAATGGTAATGTTATGTTACTGTTAATGTTAATGCTATTCTAATGCTATGCTAACACTAACATAACGCTAATGCTGATGTTAATGCTAATGTTAATGCTAATGCTAATACTGTGTTCTGCGTTTCAGCAAGCACACTGCTTTTTTCTGCAGAAATGCAGTCTAGTTTGTTTTGTTTTTTTAATGTCTTGTGGAAGTTATAAGTCTCTTTTTGTCAATAAATCTTACTAAAGAAATTTAGCTTTACCTAACAGACAGTTTTTAAAGTGCATATTGCTTGAATCTAGTGAAAAGACTTAATTTAGTACAATAACTGCTGATTGCTTTGTGCTTGTTTCATACCACACATGCCTTAGAATCAAGTACAATTTCTTAAATAGACTGATGAAGAAAGATTATGTTCTCATATTGAAAATATTCTCATATGGGACAGCTTATTTTAATACAATGTATGCTTTAATGTTGGTCAAACTGTGTGAACATTTTCTAATATTTTATGCAAATAAATAATTTATGCAAATAAATAAGAGAATAATTTTTAGAGAATAATTTTTTATTGTTTCACCTGATTGTTATATAAATATACCAATAATTTGTAAACACAATTAACCATATTATAAATTGTCATATTTTAGGAGTCAGGCTGATTGGTGGGTCTCGTTGCTCTGGAAGAGTGGAGGTGCTCAATGGAAAGTCCTGGTCCACAGTATGTGACACTAACTTTGACCAGCAGGATGCAGAGGTTGTGTGTCGAGAGTTGGACTGTGGTCTTCCTGTGAAGGTTCTGGGAGCAGCTGCTTTTGGCAGAGGGGAGGTTCAGGTGTGGTCAGAGGAGCTTCAGTGTAGAGGAAATGAATCTCAGATTTACTTCTGTCCAACATCAACATCACTTAAACACAAGTGCTGCCATGACAGTGATGTGGGACTGGTGTGTGCTGGTAAGCTCAGATTTTTGTTTTGGAAGAAGATTCTATCCGTGTACAGGGCCGTAGCCAGGATTTTTCAAACATAACACATTATGGTTAAACCTACTGCTAGTTCACAGTAAGGGTGTTTTCACATATAGTTATCTTTAAAGGAACTGAACTCAGTCCTCTAGAAGGGGTACAAAAAGTGGACCAGCAGAAAGGGAACTCAGTTCTTTTTATGTTTACATTGTGGGTTCATTTGAAAGGGGACTCGGTTATCTTTCTGCTCCACTTCAGCTCAAATGTGGTCTCAGTTCTTTTTCTGTTCACACTTTAATCCAACCTGCCGCTGAGGTTCCTTCACATTCACCATTCCTAGGAAT
>JBBPCY010081827.1:0-25618 GCA_037974405.1 Brachyalestes nurse
CACACACACACACACACACACACATACACACACACACACACACACACACACACACACACACACACACACACACACAAAAGACCATGTTTTGTAAACGAGCAACGGCTTTTACTACAGTCCTCGACATACAGGCTAAGCGGACAAAGATCTATTTGTCTTGCCTTTTTAGACAGAAAAGGAGAGGCTGATAATGAAAAAAAAAGCACAGACCTCCATTTCTCCTCTGGTGACAGGTTGGACAGGTCAATCTAAAGACAAAATTTTAAACTGGTGAATTAATGGGTTTTCTACGTATCTGACATGTTTTTTTAATCACTTTTTGTGTGCGTTTATACACATTACGTTGCAAAGAAAAAACAAAGTGTTAAGTAAAAACTAATAAGTCCACATCTTCAGTCTGTCAGTCCTCAGTTAGCCCCCCTAATCATGGATGCAGGGAGAAACACTGCTCCGCTCTGGTCAGGGGGCTCTTTAACAAGGTGGTCTCGAATAACACTCAGTAAAAGTCATGATATTCCTGATGACAGTGCGTGGTTTGAGGTAAATGTTAAGCTCAGTGACGAATGACCAGAGTCAACGGAAGGCGACGACAATTTTTCATTACGCTATTACGCTGCAAATAAACACTGCACAAGCATTTTTTTAAAAAGAAATTTCCCCACAACCCCTTTCTAAAACGGGAGATCAACGCACAGACGTTTTGGGAGGGTAGCCAGCAAGTGGAGTCCTTAAAGGGCACCGGGCTGACTGAGCTGATCTGCTCGAAGCAGAGCGCGACCACCGGTACGTTGCGGTACGTTCACCGTACCTGCGGAGCTTCGTCGTGGTGTCCGTGGTCGTGGTCGTGCTCCACTCCGTCAACCTCCACCTCAAACACCCCCGCCATCTTCGGGAGCGCTCACAGACTGCCCGGCCCTCCGCAGCACTTTCCGGGTTACGTGGCGAGTCAGCCAATCAGGGAAATAGACGCGCGGCTCCTTTTCCGCCTGTTGGAAGAACGGGCCGCGGTCCAATACGCAACCGCGTGTCCTCGACCTGAGCGCGCACTTAGCCCGCGTCCTTCCAGAATTTTACACACTAGCTAGGGGTTCTAGATAGAGCACAAGGGTGTATAGAGCACGCAGCCACGGGGCCTAATAAGGCTTAAAGCCAGTGACTGTGGCCCTTTAAGTAACAATTTAACGTCATTGTTACTTTGCGATTTTAGTTCTAAGGACTGTACCAGTAAATATATAACGTTCCGCATTATATACCTTCCATACTCCTTACCTTCCAAAGATAATAAGACAAAAAATAAATAAATAAAAGGCAACCGTACAAAATAAGAACATTCGCTGTATGTAGATTTAGTGCTGTACCAGCGGATCACTAGTGCGTCTGTTAATGCAGTTAAATAAAATTTTTTTAAAAATTCAGCAGATAATAGGCAATAAGATTAACATTCAGTAACATTCAGATTTTTTAAAAAATATATATAATAGATATTAAGATGATATGTGTCACACAAAATGCTATCAGATCCACAGAGACAATTGTATCATAAGACAATTGTATCATAAGACAAGGAGAACACATGGTTCTTATTGTATGAAGCTGTCTGAGTGTCATGCCAGATGAAAATATATGTATTGATTCTTGGTGCAGTGGTCATGGTGGTTGTCTCTAAGCAAGAATTCCCTGGGTTCGATGATCTTTTGAGACAGTCTGGGTCGTTTCTGTGTGGGGTTGCATGTTCCCCCCTGTGTCTGTGTGGATACTCCATTTCCCTCCCACAGTTCATGTCAGTGCATGTCAGGTAAATTGCAGATGCTAAATTGCTCCTAGATCTGAATGTGAATTTGTGTGTTTGTGTCTGCACTGTGATGGACTGCCAACCTGTCCAAGCTGTTTTTAAGCTTTTTGCCCTATTAGCACTGGGATAGGCTCCAACATCTACCCCCACTTCCTCCCAAACCCATCCCCCACAGCACTTAGCAGTTCAACCTCCCCTCCCCTCTCCACACTCACACACACACACACATCTGAATAATTTTTTCCCTTGCATCTGTGTTATATCTCCTAACATGTCACTGCCAGTACAAGTCACAGGGTGATTGTCACAAAAGTATTTGATTTGTTCTCCTTACTGCAGACTAGAAATGATTGATTCATTAATTCAGAAGGAACACATGCTTATTAAATCAAATTGGACACTCAGAACCTTATTGAGCATTTAACATCAAACCGCTCTGAAGGACTTGGTTTACATCTCAATCATTTAACTACATCGAAATGTTGTGAAACCCATGGAGCTGAATAAATGAATACGTGTATTTTTTGTCTCATTTGTCACTCGGCTACAGCTGCTACAGCACACGCTGATTATCACTTACAGGTGTCTCTTGAGCCCTGTAATTATACTAGGCTCCCGTCCTCTGCCCCGATTGGTTAAACCAGAGTGTGAACTTCCCTTCCATAATTGGGGGGTACTCCCTACATAATACTTCTATGACCTTAATTGTCCGCTACCGCGTTATTACGAATAGAATAATTACCCTCAATTAGAAAGACGAGCAGTGATTGGTCAAAGTCTTTTAATCGTGGCATGACGACATTGGCCATGATTGTTTTACATGGACCAATCAGCGCGCGTCTTGACACAGGGTTACGAGTACACGTTTCATGTTTCTAAAAACATGATCTATGGAGTCTGTCATGTACTTTCATGGGTTTAAAACACACTGGTCCTTCGCTAAACCTCAGAATAAAGTGACAACTGATTCCTAAAGGACACTTTTGGAGGTTGAAGTCGGGAGTCTGAGTGTTTGTGTGTGGGGAGGGAAAATAAAAGCTGTTTTCAAAAATCACTGCTCTTGCTTGTCTTTGAAAAATCAATGTGTCCCATCCTCCAAATATTGCCATATCCTCTAAATTATGAAGTTGTTTTATCAGTCAAAATGACTGACTACTAGATCTATACTATAAGCAAGTTAGCACTCCTGATTGAGTTGGACCCATAGTTTTCACCAGATTTTCTTTGCACAAAGATAATTTCCAGAACTTTTCCACTGCACTGTATCCACAAAATCCAATGCACCTGACACATCATGCACTGCACTGATGTGCGATGGAAGCAACACTTCCCATTGATAATGAATTGGATATTGCGCTGTGTTGCCACATCAGACACAGTGAGATTAATACAGAGCTTCTGTAACACCAGCTCTTCAGCCTGTAGGCTACTAACAAGCTTGCTGGTTTGAGTGGGCTTTTTTTGGCAAGCAGTCAGTTCTCAATTCAGTTCTCATCAGTGATAGCCTGTGCATAGCATTATTTGTATTTCGACTACTTTGTCATCCAGTGAAACCAATGACATCTGACATTTCAGATATTCAGTGCTTTGGAACAGCTTACTGAATCATCAGTGATGAGACTTCTTAAATGTAGTTTGTAGCATTGAAATATTTATCAGGGTTATGTGGTACTAAAGTAAGTCATTTTGTACAGCAAAAAGCATTTTGATACTCAGTTCTAGTTCTTTAGCAGGAACTATTTATGCTTATTATAGTATGTTTAGAGCGTTTACTCATCTTTGGTTTCATTGTGCAGGATGACTTCAGGTTCAGTCATAAAATTCTGCATTTGGCAGTGAAACTCACAGACCACTATCTGTCCAAACAACGAGTCCCTGAAACTCCTTGGCTCTACAGCCATGCTCATCGCAAGCAAGTTTGATGTAAGAGAGAATGTCTGTGCGGGTGTTAAATGGGCATGTTTTTTGTTTCCTGCAGTGAAAAGTTAAACAGGGTGCAATTAGCCATGGCTACTTGGTTCTAGGTTTTTTGTTCTGCCGCAAGCACTGTTGAATATGTGCTATGTATTTGCTATGAATAACCTGGGTACCTGCAGCTACATATGCTAATGTTTGTTACTTGTACACACCTTAAAAAGGAAGTCATTTAATAAACCCGTTAGATCTCATTTTCAGTGTTAACCACTTTCATCCTACATTTGTGATTTGTCACTTTTAAGAAAGTGTCATAGGTTTAATAATTTTAACTTAATACTTGCATTTCTTTTTTGATTAGAAACAATATTCTCCCATTCGTTTCTTCATGTACGTTTGTGACGATGCATACAAGAGGCAGGAATTCATTATCATGGAAAGGAACATGCGTACTTAAAAGCGTTTCTGAAAGTTAGCATGTAAACCCAATAGTCGAACAACAAACCCTCACAAAACTGCCTCTGGGTACCTAGTTTAATTCGCTAGCAGTGGTTTTCATGAGTATTCTATAAGAGAGAGATGTATCAGCTACTCAACAGATTCATTCTGTTGGATTTTTTCCCTCAATACTCTATTGAAAACATTACACTTGGTACTCTGCAAAATCTGCTAATACAGTAATCCCCTGCTTTTTGCTGGGGTTACGTTCCAAGAGGACCCGCGTATAGTGAAAAACCGTGTTGCTGTGTTTTGGTAAAAATAGCGTAAACCCTAAATATGCCCCCAAATATGCTCCCAGAACATTTTAATTTAATTTTAAACTCAGTTTAATGCATTACCCTGAAAGAAAATGTAAAGGTAACCCCATATTTGCCTCTTTTAATTTCATTTACAGTAATAAAAATGCAGGGCTAAGAAGGAAACAAGAGAAACACTGAGATGATCCACGGGGGAGATTCTGGTCTGGAGCGCCACAGACGCTTCAAATGGGAGCAGCAAGGAGAAATAAATAATCAGAATCAGAAAACTTTATTGAAACCCGGAGGAAAAGGCTTAAAAACTGTTAGCATTAGCAGTTAGCATTAGCAGCGTGCCAGGAGCTAAGATTCTTACACAAAAGAAACGCTGAAAAAACCCACATGTTTAGACAGGGCACAGCTTACTCATACTAAATAAACTGAGATAACTAGAAAATTGGGGAACAAATGTTTAAAACACTAAAATACGAAGACAAGACACACACGCTCTCTGAGTGTGCGTGACTGCTCCGTGTCTCTGAGAGAGTGTGCATCTGTGCCTGCTCTCTCTCTCTCTCTCTCTCTAACGTTCTCAGATTGGCTACTTTCAACCTCCCGCCTCTAAGTTCAGCGGTATATATATATTGCCACAGAAAAGCTAAAAAAGTTGGAAGATATTTTGTAGTTTCCGTGTTATTGTGGAGAGTTCGGTTCTCAGAAAAAAATCCGCATGTGACTCCTGATCCGCGTAAAACTGAGGCATTACTGTACATGCAACCGTCATAGATTGATTCAGAGCCTACTGGAATGTACTTGAACATTACATGAAGTAAAGTATGTCAAAGCTAATTTATGTTCCCTAAATTTTTCTCTCAATATTTTACCATTATTATGCATGTTGGAGATGGAGTTGGTTCCTGAGAGAGCTCAGTGTGAAGTTTACCAGTGTATTGAAATTACGTCACAATGCCACAATGATGGGTGCTTTGTCTCCACTGCAGACTGTGGCTATGCGCTGAGTGACCTGAAATGCCTGGTGAAGATGCTATATGCAATGATGGCCTGCCCTTTGGATAATCAACTCAAAGTTGTGAAAACCAAGTACTCTCAGAAAGCTAATGCAAATGCACTCTGCTCAAATTCGATTCTGTACAGCAAATTCAGTTCTATATTTCGAATGCCCCCGTTTGCGTTTTGCAGGGTCTTTTTTGTAGTTGCCAAAGTTCCGCTCATACCCATTTGGATGGTGGAACTGGTGTTGAGCAAATGAGGTATTTCTCAGTAAATGGATTAATTTGGCTAAAGAGTGAGTTTGTTGTGAGCTGTTTAAAAAGTAATTATGTGACTGATCCCTGTGAACTGTGAAACGGCTTAACGAAAAGAATGTTAGTTCTTTATGAAATTGTTGTTTTATTCATGTTGTAGATATATTCATGTGAAGAAACTGTGCTTTTATATACACGAAATGTTTATCTTTTTGTCATTGTGATACTGAAATAAAGCTTTTATTCGCTTCGTTTTAAAAACTGAAGTCCTTTGCTTTTTGTCCTGTGTTTTTTCTTTGCTGTAATTTAACAGAAGCAAGAGTTGGCTTTCCAAGCATTGGTTTGCCTTTTTTAAAGCAGTGTGTAATACTTACTTTTTGCCATAAGATGGCAGTAGATACTAGCTATTGAACTGCTCAAAGATCTGTCAATGGTGTTAAACTTAGTTGGGTAATGAGAGTACGTGTAATTCGTTACTTCTCACCTCTGTCAGCACAAGATTCCTCTTGATTTGATGCATTTCAGGCCTATATTGAAGTAGTGAACTTCAAAAGTTGATGATCAGGCATGGCCGGTTTCAAAGCAGTGAGGTCAGATTACTATAATTAGAAAATGGCTTAGAAAAAGGGGTTCTTAAGGTCAAAGTTAAGTACATTTAACTCATACTCACCACTGTTTAAACGTGACTATCTTCTGACTTAATTACTTATGTAATATAATCAGGCTCTGTGTCAATGATCCAAATAGTGTTTTCTCGTCTTTTCCTACGAGCTCAAGTTAGTTCGCCAAGAGTCTGTTTGGACAGGGACGCTGACACTATTTATGCAAAAGCTTATTGCTCATCCACATTCTAAAATAAAGAAGTTCGTCTACAGAGGTTTCCTACAGTATCTGACTCCAGTCTTCTTTACACCAGATGTTGGAACGTTGCTGTGAGGATTTGTGCTCAGGTACTAATGATGGTTTTCAAACACCACTCCAACTAATCTAAAGGTAAAGGTACTGGATGTAGCTCCATTACTCCACAGAAAACAGTTCTTTTTCCCCACTGTTTCTCAGCGCTGGTTCCGGAGGTTCTAAACATTTTGCTTTCCCTGCATTACACACCCACCTCAACTCTACAAAGGGCTTCTTAATGGTGATCTGAAAGAAGTGGAATTTACTTATTAAAAAGTGGTGTGTGGGTGTTTTTGGCCATACTGTGCAAGACATCTCTCCGAGGATGAACCTGGGCTTTGAACTATTTTATAAAAGAAATTGTGGCTTGAAAGAGCAGGAGAAGAATGACAGAAAATGGGGAAAATTAGTGTTTTTGAAAGATGCTTTGACAGTGATGAGCTGTGTTGAGGTCCTCTTATTCTGACTCTGAGTTTATGTGCGCTGAAATCTGCATGTCATTTTTTGTGTGGGTGCTGGGAGCACAGCTCTGGGCAAGAACAGATGGAGTGTTTCCAAAACATCATAATGCAAGAACTGCTGTTACTCATCTCTCAGACCAGTCATACTCACACGAAGTCAACGACAGGAGAAACAAAGCCCTGAAAGATTTCATTTTATTTGATTAAGGAAAACAAGCTTGGTGGTTTTAGGTCTAGGTGGTTATTGGTGGAAGACTGATCATTCTGATGAAAACTTAGTAAGAATTTTCAAGGAAAATGTTGGTTCTTCTGGAAATGCATCTATACCTGATCTCCCCTTTTTTTGGTGGCAGCCTCCTGCTTGTTGAATGGGATCCACCCATCCATCCACCCACCCACCCATCCATCCATCAATCCATCCATCCATCCATCCATCCATCTAAATATTTCATATATATAGTGATTCAATTTGAAATTCACATCCTCTTCCACCCCCTCTCTCTCTTTCCCCCCCCCCCTCTCTCTCTTTCTTAGTTTCTCTCTCTCACTCACTCTGTTTCACTCACTATCTCACACATTCTATCCCTCTCTCTGTAACTCTCTCTCACAGGGGGCAGGTTGTCAGTGAACTGGCATGTGAGTGATGCTGTTTTCACGCTGTTGTTCTTTGTCACATTCTTTCATTCCTGAGCTCTGAAACGTGTTGTGTTTGTTGTTTTGTCCGGATCAGTGACTGAGGGATAACTTTCCGCGGCCCCATTCGCACCGCCGCACAGGATGGGACAGGTAGGACTCATTTAGCTACCTCTCAGTTAAACCGGAATGAGAATTATGTTTTTTTCTCTATCATACTTATATTTACTGTCTGGTCCGGGAGGCAGCTCAGGTTGTTCGGTCGTTTTCACATTAATGGAAGCAGAGAGAGCGCTGCTGAATGACGACAAGAACCACTTTCACAGCTGTGCTATTTATTTCCCAATAATCGCTTTATGTACTATATTGAAGCAATTAACTGGCTGCGCGTGTTTCGAGATGACAACTGATGTAAACTACCAATCTTTCTGGAGTAACTTCCCGGTATAAAATGCCTGCGGTGGTTTATTTAATTTAAAGGACTTAGTGTGTGTGTGTGTGTGTGTGTGTGTGTGTGTGTGTGTGTGTGTGTATAAATGCATGTGTATGTTTGTATGTATTCGTGTGTGTGTGTGTGTGTGTGTGTGTGTGTTTGTGGCCGCTGTAGTTATGTTTGCACCTGCCTGTGATAGTCACCATCTCAGATCACAGCACCACAAGCAGCCCTTCTCTAAACCAGGCCACTTTAGGTCATGTGGCTTCATTTCAGACTGGTGTAATCTTCTAGTTTATTATTTCGCTATAAAAGCTTAAATGCTTGTTCACAAAAGGATCATTTTGAGGAGACACCTGGCACGCAGTTTTCACAAGTACGCAAATCCTTCAGCATGCAATTCCAGCAGACGTGTCAGGAGAGATTATGCCCGCAAGCTGACTTTTACACCACAGGTGAAAGGGGGTCGCAGGGTACGTTCAGGTGATGAGCATTTTCCAGTGTTTGACAAGCTCACCGTGTTCCTCTTGAAAGGATATGCATCAGCACAACTGTGTAACCAA
The DNA here is from genome assembly GCA_037974405.1 of Brachyalestes nurse. Lineage (NCBI taxonomy): Eukaryota > Metazoa > Chordata > Actinopteri > Characiformes > Alestidae > Brachyalestes > Brachyalestes nurse. The sequence goes on from JBBPCY010081827.1 coordinate 8,696, forward strand.
CTGTGTAGGCTCACTTCCTTGAGCCTGACAGCTTTTTCCTTTGTAGTGTTCTTAAATATACACCATGTTTTTAGCATATCAAACACTGGCTGTAGTAATGATAACAGGTAAATATTTACTGTGTTCTCAGGAAGATATTTTCTGGGAGAGAAGCCTCATGGTAAAATAAGTTAAAAAGAACTTTTGCTGAAGTATCACGTAAGACAAAGTTTTTTTTTTCTTCTAAACAGTGGGAGTGACCAAAGAAATGTCTATTCGAGTGATGTGCTTGTATCTAGCCGCATGACCAGCAGAGATACGTGACTGAAACCTGTGTCAACCCCATCAAAAACTAACAGCTAAAAAGGCAAGACATGTAGGGCTAAAATTTTCATAGGTATATAGACTCTTGGGCAAAATTTTCAATTTTCAACTAATTATGCAGCAAAATTCTCGAGCCAAAGTTTCATGGTTTTAATAGAAATCTTTCATATATTAGTAAATTATAGAGCAAAATCTTCATAAATGTGGAAAATCTTTGCAGTATTTTCAAAAACAAGTTTGTTGTACAATTTTCAGAAATGTGTAAATTCCTCAACTAAGGACTAATTCTAGGATAGTCTCCAGAGCCAAGCTAAGTTCAGATAATGGATGGAGGGTTTAATAGATTCTTGGGCAAAATTTCTAGCTGATTTTTTAATTTTAGGTTTCAGATGGATGGTACAGAACTGACACTGAATCTACATACTGTCACCAAAACATCTTGGAAAAGTTTTTTAACTTGAGTGTATGTTAATGCTGAAAGATTTAATTGTAAGATATTTTGTGACATTTCTATTAGTTCATTCATGAAGTTATCAGAATTCTAAAAAACTGCTCCTGATGTTTAACAATGATGCAAAAAATCATGCAAGGCAATGAATGGAATTGAATAAAAATGTAGTTCAGAGGCTTAACTGTTCACACCAGAGCCTCAGCCAAAAAACAGCAAAGCATCCCTGTAATGTTACACAATGAAGGCCACTGATTCATAAATGCATCAGTTCAACTCATCATTTTAATATGTGAACAATATCTTCAGCAGGTGCTACATTTCACAGGACAGTCATGAATAATAAGTCCAAAAGTGGTAATGTCCATCTGTGGTGTCAGCATTAGGAGTAGCCCAGTAAATTTTATGGTTTAATGAGGTATAACTTAATGTTTAGAATTTACAAAAACATAGGAGCCAGATGATGATTTATGATATTTTGAGAGCAGTAATTACTGAAACGTTTATGCTATTTGTAGCATTCCATAGGAAAGAAAGAACAAAAAGATCTGTCAAACTGCCAGTGGTCACATTAATATTCATGCTCTCCATTGTGTTGCTCCATCTTTTTACACATTTTTTACAATTTTTATGTATCAGATGACACTCTCTTCATTGTATTTAAATAAGCAGTTCTCAGAGTGTCATTTGAAACACTGTAAAACAACCAAGAGGGGAAGACAGCAGTCTCTGTAGCCCATATATGATCATATTAATATGATCTGATGAGCGTTGCATGTCCTTCTTTATCCACAACAGCGAAACCAAATAATAAGACAGAAGTCAAAATGTTTACAATAACGAGATTGCATGCTGCTTGTGGCCATTACTAGGGTCATCTAGGGTTGTTAGTTTAAAAATAGTTGTACTCATTTACAGTTTTTACTTTCACTCTCAAGGCTGTTTGCACACTGTGTACATCAGACAGCAAGTCTGGTTTAGAGTTTTACCCAAAAACTGGGGACAGAGAGACAGTTAGAGAGGATTACAGTTGATGCCAGCTGTCTTGAGTTTTTCACAGAAAATCATTAGAAATTTGCAGGAAATTAATCAGACTGGTTTCTTGGACCACATATTGCCTCATGTAACACCCCAAGAGTGTAATAATTGTTTTAGCATGATATTTTCCTTTTTGCGGTTTTAGGTTCTATGCTGTCTAATTAAATTTTCCTTTGCTCTTTTCACAGAGAAGGTGTTAGACGGAGGATTGATGCTTCGGATATGTCTAGATTTGTCAAAGTGAATAGGCGCAGTAAGTGTGTTTTCGGTCATAAAAATCCCTAAGCAAAATGTCCTCCAGTCAAGGAGGTTATAACTGTCCCATTTTCTTTCTTGCTTTATTCCTTCTGGATCTGGACGATATTTACAGTGCTGAAATGTATGCTTTAGTGAAGGGAATGTTTTGCGAAAAAATTAATGTATACAATTTTTAACTTAGCCCAGCTATAGTTGATCAACAACATTTTGTGACTTTTGCTTAGAACTACTCCATAGTAGATAGCCCGAATAATTTCCATTAAAATCCATCAATGAAACTTCTCTCAGCCTGCTCAAGCACATCCAGATCCTACTTAAGGTCACTGTGATTTACGACTCTTCTAATTTGTGATTGCTTTGTAAATGCCAGCCCTGGTGTTGTCTGAAATAGCTAAAGTTAAGAAATAGCGAACTATTAGTAAATGAAGAAGTAGTAAAGTAATAGTGAAATGGTTTGAGCTTTTCAGGTGACTATTGGATTTTATTATTTGTTAACATTGGGACGTATACACGGAACTGAAGAATACCAGACATCTGTGCTGTTACTCTGTGAAGGGTTCATTTGTGATACTTCTAGAGCCTGTCATAGACCACTGATTGTGGCTGTGACAGCATGTGTCTCAGAGTATTACGATCAAACACCTCAGTGCTGCTGATGCCAGCTTTGAGCAATGTGGTCATAATCATAGAACCGTTTCTACTCACCTGTCAGATTCGTTACATATGTTCACCTTTCTATTCAAGGTCATATGCCTGGACTTTCCTTTTGTTCCCTATACAGAGTGTTATCACAACACTGTTACCCAGTTATCTTCTAATGTGAATGTTCTCCTGGGGCTATTCAGTGGTCACTTTCTCTTAATGTTTTAAGGCAGTAAGTGAGCTGATCTTGAAGATTAGATGGAACCATATATACACTAGTGTGATGTGTCCACGACAATTCTTTTAAGAAGTATAGATAATGTTGATTCTAGCTTCAGCGGCATAAATACATAGTAAACACTTTATGTGATGTTTCATGGAAAGATATGCATTGGGCTTGTGTGGCATGGCAGATATTTATTTAAGGACACTGGAAAAGTTCAGTTTAGACGTGACATTGGAACTCATCTGTGCTCACTTTTTTGCCTTGTGTATCCCATTTACAGTTATGCGGCCTGAATGGAGATGAGCTCTCTTTCTGTATTATGCATGATAATTGAAAAAAAACAAGCAGTCTTTTAGAGACACCTCATAAATGTAAAGGACACTTTCACTTCTCCTCAGCTTTATTCCTTGTGACTGTTAGTTTGAAATATTTAAATGTTCTCCTTCAGCATGTTTCTGCACTCTCCAGCAGCGTATATTTTAAGAGGGGCAGATTGGAGGTGACTAACTAGAATTTGGCCGCACTCAAGCTTCGAAATCACCAGCCCCACTGAAGATTCACTTGAGGGAGAGTAATATAAAAGTCTGCCTAAAATAACTCAGATCTCAGTAGTCATTTTCATGGTCTTGTCAAGTGTTTTTGATAGTTGTTGGCAGTTGCTCCTACTGACCTTCCTGATGTTGTGCAGAAACACTTAGTTCCAAGCTCACTGCTGTCCTCTAAAAGGTGCAGGCTGGGGAGCCTGGGAAGAGTTAACAGTTGTTTGCACTACACTATTCAAACTGATATGTAAGAAACTTGTATTTGTCTGAATAAAATGTCAACAGAGTAGATTCTGTGATCATAAAGTGAATAACTTGGCATAAAATGTAAACCTACTACAACCTGTTTTTTGAACAGCATTTTACTATGTTTGTGATAGCAGGTGGAGTAAATACTAATATGTAGTAATAATTAGACATGGCATGATACCACTTTTTATGTCCGATACCGATATTGTAAATTTAGATATCTGTCGATACAATACAAATCCGATACTTGCTAAGTGTCAGGATCTGACCGATACTGATACAGAATATCGGATCCGTGCATCTCTAGTAAAAATGTGCCTACAGAGTAGCCTAATATGTGTTTATGTAATGCTAGTGATATCTGACTGGGACTCCTGCATCCACATCACCCTAACCAGTACAGCTCCAAAGCCAGTGGTAAAGGCTTATGGTGAACATTAAAGCATCCTAAACATGCTTTCCCCATGTCTAAAGGTGTGCTGTCGTATCTGGCACCAAGACATTAGTAGCAAATCTTTGAGGTGTGACCACCAAGAATCAGGTTTGTCAAGTATATCCTACAGATGTTCAGTCGAGATCAGATCTGGGGAATTGGGAGACCAAGTCAGCACATTTGAACTCTTTGTTATGTTTCTCAAACTATTCCTAAACTATTTTTGCAGGACACGTTATCCTGCTGAAAGAGGCAACTGCCATTAGGGAATGTTGTTGTTTACTTGGTCTGCAGCAATGTTTAGGTAGGTGGTTTGTGTAGAAGTAATATCCACATGAATGCCCAGCAGAATATTTCCCAAAGCATCACAACTTCACTGCTGCATGGTCAGGTTCTGATGCTACATTGTAAACACTTTTGATAGTGGAGAGTGGTCCCACTCTTTGACAGGTGCCACTGTAACAAGATAATCAGTGTTAATGAATAATGCGAGTCAGTCAAATGAAAACTGATGACATTGATACATTCTAATAGTGGTATGGATCAATACTTGCATGCTTGCGATCCCTTTGAACACTCCTAGGGGACTGCATGTGCATAACTATAGGTGCTCCAGAAGCAATCTGTCTGCTTCTGTAATGAAATTCATTCATAATGGACCTCTTTCTTGCAGTACTACAGTGAAACATCTGTGCATGTGTTTAAGAGCCTAAAGCCTTTTCCCATCTGTCAGTGTTCATTAACTGATCCAAGTGCTACTATACAATCAGCACTACACCACCCTTCAGAATTAAAAATGACACTTTGTGTGAAGGCTGTCATTCAGGGCTGACTGGTGCAATTTGTGGCCCAGAAGTTTCCTTCTGATTGAGTGAGCCAGGTAAAAAAAGGTACAGTTTCATATGTAGATGGAGGCATTGATTAATACATTTGAGTAGGTGCACGCTCACAGATTAATAGGGCAGCTTAGCTCAGTTTAAGATGTTCACCTTCATATTCTTAATGTTTGTTCCCCTGAAAAAGTTTTGAGATAACTTGACGCTTTAAGACATTAGTGGTGTCCTAGATGGAGAAAAATGCATTCCATTTAAGAGGATTTTTTTAGGGTAGTATGTTTTCTATGTGTTTTGCAGCCTGTCACGTAAGCCATGGGGAAAGAGGCGCAGGGGCGGATTTCCATTTCTACTTAAACTTTATTCACAAAACTCAAAGAAGGCACAAGGGCCAAAAACAAAAAGAAACATATACATGACACAGACAGGAACCAGTTAGGACATACATGAGTCCAATATTTCACAGACAAGGACGGCCTCTAGCGGCCACTGACCGGGGACGTCATAGTACCGCCCCAATGGAACAACCCCGGGGTGCCAGAGGTGGGATGGGTGGCAGCAAAACGCGGACCCCGTAGGCCCCATGTGGCGTGAGTTCTGTGCAGGTGATGCCCCTCTGTGTCCTTAGGTCATAGCTCACCTACAGATCCCCTCAGTGCCCCCCCAAAAAAATTATTGGTGGGAAACCCCGGTCCTGGTCATGGGCTGCAGCTTTGGGGACTTAGTCATAGGCTGCACCTTTGGAAACATGGACATATGTTGGGGCTGCAGTTTCAGGGACCTGGACAGTGGCTGCAGCTTTGGGGACCTGGACAAGGACTGCAGCCAAGTTGGAACATGAACTTGGACCTGGATCCTTGAAGCCGGCATGAGCAGCTTCTGGGGAGCCAGCATGGGCATGGTCCTTGGTGCCAGTGGGGAGGTTAGCATGGGGACCAGAGGAGAACCAAGGAAGTCCCTCAGGGCCAGCTCAGGAGCCAGTGTGCTCGGTGCGTGTACTACAGCCTGCGTCCTCAGTGCTGGTGTGAGCGCTGGCCTGGGGACCAGTGTGGGGGGCCAGAGGAGCACCAGGGAAGCTGTCCCTTGGAGCCAGCTCGGAAGTCTATGTGCTCAGTGCGTATAGGGTACTTGGAAAGGGCATGGAAGTCCGCGTCCCAGGTGCAGGCATGGGAGCCTGTCTGTGCACCAGTGTGGGGACTGGAGGAGCACCAGGGAATACGTTCCTCGGAACCTGCTCGGGAGCCGGTGTGTTAGGTGCAGGTACAGGAGCCTGCATCCTCAGCGTTGGCTTGGGAGCTAGCCTGGGGGCTGGCATGGATGAAGATGGCCTCGGGCTGTCAGAAGCCGCCAGCATGTGGTAAGCTAGCTTTTGTGCTTTACGGGCACGTGAAGTATATATATTAGAGGGAGATCAACTGAAACTGACATGGCACAGACAGAAAAAAGCTACAGTTCGTTCAGCGAAAGCAAAACCTCCTATCTGAAAAATTTACTTTTTTGAGAAAACTAAAAAAAGGTTATATTTTCTTGCAGAATGCTTTTTGTTAAGGTTTTCATCAGGTGACTTTTCTATCAAAACGAAGGGCGGGATTATTTTGCAGACAGGCTGAATATGTGCAGGCTTCCTTGTTCTCATCATCCAAAGTGTAATCCACCAATCAGTAAATTCTGCAGATAGGAGGTTTTGTGCTTCCGCTTCCCCGTCATAACATTCTGACCATGAAAGGTTTCCTGCTTGGCACGCTGCTTTTTTGTGAATTTATAAGATTAACATATTATTATATCTTGTAATGATGGATTTGAGGCAGTATGTATGTGCAAGGTCCCACTTTAATAAACGAACAAGAAACAAAACCCAATCACTAATAAAGGGTCCAGGGGGTACACGGAAACATAAAATAACAGGTAAATACCAAGACTTGAACAAGGCACAACACATAGCAGCCTGCAGCTGCCACAGATGCATCACAGGGCAGCAGCCAATCAGCAGCAAGGAGAAATAAATAACGTTCTCGGACTGGATTTCAGGTGACTGTGACGTCCGGGTCTCGTGCACCATGCCCCCTCTTGTCCTCGTGCTGGGTTGTTTATGTCTGGGCTCATTCAGTTCAGGTGTCTGATTGCCTTTCTAACCATTGCGGCCAAACATAAACTAGAATATCTGCCTTTTCTGTGCATGTATGGGGGTTTCTGAGAACAATGATTAGTTTGGTTCTCTGACAAAATGTGCGAGAGACTAAAGCTTATATGTTGAACTGCATATAAGCAGAGGTTCACTGTATATACACTGACAAGGGCAATGGAAACACCCATAGGGCAGGGCTAAGGTGGGGCTAGGACCAAAATAACAGACTCACATGGAGCACAGACACATGGCAAGGGTAAAAAAACAGATGCACATGGAGCACAGATGCATGGCAAGGGTAAACAAAGACATTAAAATCATGAACACGGTAGGGGCATAAGTTACATATTTATTCAGCATGTGAAGAGGACCTGTTCTTCTGCCTTCCATAAAATGGTTGAATCCAATATCTCTGTTTATGCAGGCTGGAGAAGCTGGCAGGTGAAATAAACTCTATTACAAGAAGAAGGCACCAGGAGCTGGTGCTGAATCAGCAAATGTCGAATGTTTGTGGGATCGTAGCCTGGATATTAGTTTTGTTCAGAGCTTAATCAGGTAATTGATTTCATGCATTCACACATTTACAAATCATTTCAAGCATGAACCCGTATTCAGGGCTATTTTTCCAAACACAGATTAACCCCTACAATTCAGGAACTGTTTCTTACAGTTTGCTATACTATACTTGCTATTATTTGCTGTTTTATTTATTTCAGTGCTGAGTTGTGCTAATATTATATTTACATTGAATGGGTTTGAGCTTGCACATTAAACACTTTGTGTCATACAGTAGCATATATGAAAAGTTTGTGGGAACTATTCTTTTCAGTAAAACAAGATTACACACACAACAATACTTTTGATCAAGTTCAAAACAAATAAAATACTCTTCTTTAGGGTCTTTGTTTCAGTGGGAAATAATTAATAGTACATTCAAATATGATTTTTTATTAGCAGATTGCTAACTGTTTAGTCTGTTCTTGGTTTTGAAATAAAATATCCTTCGTATGTTTGCTTAGGTTTCATCTGGGTATGAAAGAGCAGCCCTTTGTGTTTGTTTACTTGTGAACAGGCATATGTGTTTGTTCTTTTATAATGATCTCTCATCCATGCTCTGTGGCTTTCTGTTTAGGTATGAACCACACAAACTGAGAACAAGCAGCCCAGACCACCCAAAGAGAACAGATATCCCAGCTCACACATGGCCTCCTAGAGCACTGGCAGTTGTGGAGAACTCCTAAGGTTTCTGATCCTGGAAGACTTTATTTTGGTTACCCCATGGCTTCACTGCACTGTGCTTTTTCCATAAACCAGAGCCATTTGGGATCCAATTATTCAGAACCAGACCTGGTGAACAACTGCACAGCTAAAGGGAAGAACTGGCCTGCTTTGATCATTCTGGTCGTCATCTTCTTCACTATTGGTGGGAATATCTTGGTTATACTGGCAGTGTCCCTAGAGAAGAAGCTGCATAATGCCACCAACTTTTTTCTACGTTCGTTGGCTGTAGCGGACATGCTTGTGGGCATCCTGGTCATGCCAGCTTCGCTGATCAACATACTTTATAGTGAGTACTGGCTGGACACCTCTGTCTTCTACAGAATGCATGATAGAACTTAACTGAAATATTCCCTCATGTGAAGTCTTAATAGTTTCATATACCTTGTAGACCGAAAGCATGAAAACTAAGAGTGATTTTGTAAAAATATTACCAAAATAATACCAAAAAAATAATAACAGTTCTTTGCAGTGACCATTTACTACTATTTACAAACTCCTTAATTAACACCTGAATGAGTTTATGAACCAGTCAGCGTGAGTCTGAAAGTGAAAATTGTGAGGACTTGATTAGAGCTGCAATAAGACTCTACACAAGTATCACTTGGAGGAAAACTAATGAAGAAGTTAGCTGTACACTGTTTTGGTTACAGGACTGTCCAGTCTTACCTGCTCGTGCCCAGTGTGGCTGCAGGTTTTCGACTATCTGCTTGGACTGAACCCCTTTGCAGATAAGATTTGACACCCTTGTATAACACTTTTGTTATATGATCATAAATAAGATTTTTTAAAGTGGGATTGCTTACAAACTTTATGTTTCATATTTAAAAAAATCTTTTGGTAAAGCTATGTTAAATGCATATTATGCAAAAGCGCTTCAAGGTTATTTTGCACACCTATAAATAAATATATAATAAATTGACCTCTGAAGTATTTATTAACATTTATTAATTAAACCAGTTAATAAAACCAAAACATCATCCTTAATGTTGTATTTAAACTCTGTTAATATTTCAGCTCTGTAAGCAGTAACCCCAAAATGTAAGATGTGATTTGAAACTTAATAGGGGAATTTTTTAAATTAATATCTATGTATTGTCACATATTCCTCTTTCTCTTTCCCCTTTCTCTATTTTCAAAACACAAAACCAAACACAGGCATGAGGGCCAGAAACCAACCTCAATCTAAACACAGGAGAAGGGAGACTGACACTAGGATCCACCACAAATTAACTTAAATACTAAACCCCAAAAATCAATGAACACAAACACTGTTTCTAACTCAAACCTGGTGTGCTCAGGAATGACACCTCACAAAACTCTCTGGTGGCCTGTAGCAGCCGCCAACCGTCACTGTCCCCAGACATGACAGTACCCCCCTCCCTACGGTGCAACCCAGGGCACCCAAAAATCCAACAACAGGCGTAGGATGGGCAGGCACAGGCAAAGGAAAGCATCCTGTGAGCCCCAGCCGGCTGCGTTTCGCTGTACTCAGTCTTGGCCAGCACTCCGCACGGCCAGTGTGGTCCAGGTGGGTCCCATGGTATGCTCTCCTTTGAGGGTTTTCCTTTAACTTCCTCTGTGTCTTCATGGGCAGAACCCCTTACAGGGAGTTCCTCCATGTCCTCATGGGCAGAGCCCCTTACAGGGAGCCCCTCCACATCCTCTGGGACCGAGCTCTCACCTTGTAGCCCCCTACAGGGAGCCCCATTGTGTCCTCCTGAATGGAGCCCCCAATGGGGATCCCCTTTGTGTCCTCCAGGGCCGAGCGCTTACCAATAAACCTCCCTAAAAAATTCTGGGGGAGACCTCCAGCCGCACCCCCCTTCCAAGGGCACACTTTCTGCATCCAAGGACAAGTCCCCTCCAGGGCATTGGTGGAGTGCGTAGTGGCCTGGCTATTGGAGTTGGAGGCCCTGCTACTAGGGTTGGAGGCCCTGCTACTAGGGTTGGAGGCCCTGCTGTTGTGGTGTATGGCCCTGCTATGGGCTTTATCCTTCCTGCTATAGGCTTTACTGCTACGGGCCTTATTGCTATACTAGTCATCTCCTCCTGGGCTTCAGCTATGCTAGCCATACTCTCCAGGGCCTTAGTCACGCTAGCCATCCTCCCTGGGGCCTCTGCTACGCCAGCCAGTCCCTCTGGGGCCTCAGCTACTCTAGTCATCTCCTCCGGGGTTTCAGCTACGCTAGCCACACCCTCCAGGGCCTCTGCTATGCTAGCGACCCCCTCTGGGGCCTCAGCTATGCTAGTCACCTCCTCCGGGGCTTCGGCTATGCTAGCCATCCCTTCTGGGGCCTCTGCTATGCTAGTCACCTCCTTCTGGGCTTGGGAGGTGGTAGGCGTCTTGGCACTGGTACATTCGGCTGGAGCTGTCTTAATATTTCAGCTCTGTAATCAGTTAAACCCAAGATTTAAGATTTGAATTGGAACTTAGTAGGAGAAACTTTTAAAATTAATATCTAAATGAAATCCTTTATGTCACTGGACGGGCCGTAGGTGAGCTGATGTGGAATAACGTGGTTAATGACTGCCCTGCATTACTTCCGACCAATATTATTTATGTTTGTTGGATTGTGTGAAGACCTTGATTCATCCTCATCCTAGCACCCAGAGAACAACTGTGATTGGTCAGGATGCTCACATCACATAATAAAACATTTAATGATTGGTTAGAGCAGTATTTCCAAACTGGGCTATCTATGACATTACAAATATTTAAACTTTCATGTGAGTTTATGTATACCCAGAATGATTGTTATATGCTCAAATGTAAATGGCTCTTGTTCTTTGAGCTGCAGGTTCATTGGGAAAGTGGACATTTCTGTGCCTGACCAGTTCTTTAGTCTTGAGAGAAAAGTACCCCTTTTAGCCATCACTGTCATATTTGAACAAGTAAATGTATTTGACTCTCAGCAATGACCTATATCTGGATTTTGGGCTGTTCCATTCTGTCAAAATTAAACTCTGTTACCACACAGTTTACACACTGACCCACATTTCAAGTGAGCTAAAGATGAAAACACTGATGGCTGTGACATGTGATAGATTAGATCTGTATACTAGGATACCACTTTGTGTTGGATCTCCATGGACACTAATTGAATTCATCACTATGAATCTGTTCATACCAGTTGTGCTCTCAGCACTTCTAAAACACATACAGATTAAATATTTGAAATATAATAGAGGTGTAGGAGTGGACATTTATGTGCTTCTTGCTACTCTATGCCATATTGATCAATTCTCTGTGTGGGAGTTGAGCACTTTTATCCTCTGTTTATTTGTTTTGCTTTTTTCGCTTCCCTATGATGAACAGTCTGTTCCGGCACACCTTACAATACATATTTTTCAGTGCTTCTAAACAGAGTTGAAAGAAAATGTTTTTGAGCGCATGGGATTTTTCAAAACAAGATCTTCATCTAATCCTTATTAAAGCCTTACGTAACAAACATTGTACACCAAAGGTGTTAGTAATCAAGGCATTTAATGGAGGAAGTATATGCTCCTTCATATTTATGAACTGGTGCAATCTCCTGTATTGACTTCAAACAAACACTAGGGTGGCATGATATGTCATCTTCTAATCCTTATCATGCTATCAAACTCTGCAATAATGATAATGCAGAAGGCTGCAATATGTAAATATGCCTCTAACCAATCACAGTGTTTCTGACAGGGTGACCATATATGGACTGTATGGATGGGAGAGTGGACATACCATTTGAAAAAGTATTTATAGACTTTAAGCCTTTTTCATTGCAGAAAGTGATGATATGGGCTCTTTAATATCTTGAAAGGAATCGCAATCACAATGTGGAGCAGTACAATCACAAAACTGCCAAACCTGATTTTTAGTTAATCTGCTCAGGAATTATTATTTTTGGCCATTCCTCTGTTAGAGCTGGGCAATATTTTGAATATACTCAATTACCAGGCTTGTTCTACATGAGATGTAGGAAATTACTATATATTGCATACATTGAGTACAAATAATCATGTCATTATTTTAAGCAACCGGAATAAGGTGCTTTGCTTGCCCACCCATACAGAGTGTGTCTGACGTATGTAGCGGGTATGAAAAAGAATCACCTAGTTCAAAATGTCTGTTGCTTTGCAGCCTGGATTTTCCAGCTGAATTTATTCAATGCAACTTATCCAAGTGACATGACAGCAACAGTTTTGAAGAAAAAAAAACTTAATCAAGTATAACTAATCACCTTCTCTATTGCAAACCAAGCTAATTGGCTTATTCCTTTGCTCAGTTGTAATCCTTTATATTAGTTATTTGGTGCTGCTAGGACCAATTCTAGGTCAGGCCAACCCTACAAACAATATGGAAGAGTAAGGAGGAAACTGTTCAGAAAGGATATCAAGAGCAAGAGCAAGAGGCCTATGCCAACTTTATAGCAGTTACAGGAATTTATGGCAAAGAGTGGTCAAATGGGAGTGATGCAAGAAAAAAAGCCTCTCTTTAAGACATGGCACCTTAAGTCTTTTGCCAAAATGAGGCCAAGTGGATAGTGGAAAGTAGATGAGACCATAATTGATCAATTTGGCCTCAACAACAAATGGTACATTTAGCAGAACACCAATACAGCTCACCATCCGAAGAATGTCAGGCAGTAGCCTGTAGGCAGTAGCATCCTGTTGTGGGGGTATTTCTCTGCAGAGGAGACTGGGACACTTGTTAGGATAGAAGGAAAATTGGATGGGACAAATGCCATCAAATTCTTGAGGAAAATCTGATGCCCTCTGCCAGAAAGTTTTCAGAGGGAAGTAGGTTCACCCTCATGACAATGACCCAAAGCAAACAGCAAAACTGACCACATGGTGGCTGAAGGAGAAAAGGGTGAATATCCTTGCATGACTTAAATCCTATTGAAAATCTGACAAATGACATTCAGTGCACCAACAGTCACCAACCAATCTGACTGAGCTTGAACAGTTCTGTAAAGAAGAGCAAATACTGCACGGTCTAGATGTACAAGTTAGTGAGGAGGTATATCAGCAGACTCAAGGCAGTAATGAAAGCAAAAGCTGGTTTTCTTAACTGTTGCTATCATATCTTTCACTTGAATTTTATAAGTTGCATTAAGTAAATACAGCTGGAATTTTTTATTTCAGTCTGCAAAGAAACAAAAAATGAAGGGGGTGATTGTTTTCTATTGAATCTGTTGTATATTGGGGCATAAATTAATATGAGTATATAAATTAGAGGGGCAGCTGGTGGCCTAGTATTTCCTAGTGGTTAGGGCGTTTGGCCTGCAATCAGAAGGTTGTGGCTTTGAATCCCAGGACTGCCAGTGGCATCTCTGAGGTACCCTTGAGCAAGGTACCGTCCCCACACACTGCTCCCCGGGCACTGTATTAAATGTAGAAGAAGAATTTCACACTATTCACACTGTGTGCTGTGGTGTGTTCACGTTAAACAGAATGGTCACTTTACACTTCACTCTACACATTAGATGGATCAGGTGGGCTCAATCAGGGCTGGAACTGAAATCTGCAGGATGTAGATTTACAAGTTCAGGGTTTGTGACCACTGACACTTTAGTAGCCACTTATGCAGAAATATGGATAATTCCAAAATGTTTACAAATGTTTCTTCACAGTAGTATGTTAGTATCCTCTGAGATGTTGCCCACTCTTACTATTAATTTAAACTTTTTTTATGTTTCTGCCATCCAGTCTACATCTGTAGTATGAAACTTCTTTGCATTTTCCTGCATCAGATCAGAGGCCCACAGTCGAGCACATTTGGAATTTTAATTTTAGGTTTAGTTGGCAAGAACACAGTGCTGGATCGCAGCCCTCCTGGACAACAGTTGATAATCATGTTCCAGATGCTTCTTCTCCATTAAAAGTCTCAAGGAAAACCAATAAGAATGTGTAGCCCACTAAATAAACATTCTTTTTTATCTTACACTAGGCCCTAGTGTGCAAAATAAACAAAGAAAGGATCAGCGTATTGAACTGACTTGCCTACCTCATGCCCACGCACATGACTGTAGACTTCAAGCCCCATGTAATGATTCAGTTGTGGAGGCAGGATGCAAGTGTGAGTGAGTCCAGAACTAGCTCCAAAAACGCAGTCAAAAAGTTAAAAATCATAGCAATGCATGAGAGCAGGCAAAATTCAGAACACCAAAAACTTCAAATGTAAAGGTCAAAACCAGAGAAAGAATAAGCTGCCACAATGAGGAGAAATGCTTAGACACTTGGCTAGCACTCAAGAAACTTTGCAAGCATAGCTCTGAGAAATGTAATGACAGCTATCTGAAACAGTCCACTGAAACAGACCTTTTTTTTTTTACAAATTCTGCTTTTTTATTTTGTTTTTATATCTTATGTGTGCTTCAGATTACTCCTGGCCCCTCCCTCGGGTTCTGTGCCCTATGTGGATCTTTCTGGACGTGCTCTTCTCCACAGCCTCCATCATGCACTTGTGTGCCATTTCTTTCGATCGCTACATCGGCATCCGCAGCCCAATTCAACACAGCCGTACCAACTCCCCCTGCAGGGCTATGGCCAAGATCATAGTAGTCTGGACCATTTCCATGGGTAAGAATTTGCTTTGTGAACATGCATACAGTTCTCTTTAGAATTACTGGAAATTTTTATAAACGAGGATAAGATGCTATAAAAGTTTTTTTTTAATTAAACAAGCCTTAAATTTAAGCCTCTTACTAAAGAACTTTATAGATGTTGGGCCAGAGCCACTAATATTTTGTGCGGCCACATCCCTTGCACATGCCATATTTATGCTCCATGTTGATTTAGTTCTCTGTATTAAATGGGTACTTATGTTCCCAACAAACCTGGTAATTTGACTGGGGTGCACACACTTTTGCATATGGCTATATAATAAATCTGTACCCCCACAAACCCACCCCCACCCCTTTACCAATGCCAACACTAAATACTGTATTTCACAGCTGAAAAGTTTGTCTCCGTTTTTGTCTCTTATCATCAGGTAAAAAAAACGAAAAGTCCATAGAATGTTTAATTATTATGATGATGATTATTATTATTATATGGCTTAATCTCAAAAAAATCATGATAGTTATATATCAAATAGTTATAATAACACCTTCAAGGTATGTTAATAGTACATTTGTCTGGATGCATTTTATATCCAAAACAGTTCCCTACGTCCTCTAGAAGTCGTTGTGTAAATGATAAATTTCGAGTTTCTACACCCATTTAAAAGCACGCATGGCTAAATCCCATTTAAAAGCACGCATGGCTAAATCCCATTTAAAAGCACGCATGGCTAAATCCCATTTAAAAGCACGCAGGGCTAAATCCCATTTAAAAGCACGCATGGCTAAATCGTCAACATTTTATACACTATTTGGGTGCAAGACAGGTTTAGTCTGCATTAGTCATATGTTAATCACAAACTGTTTCTTTATTCATTTACATGAGAGTTTTTTGTTTTGTTTTTGTTTTTGTTTTTCTGCTAAATTGGCTGCCCCAACCAGTATTTTGCATATCATATTCATAATGTTTTATCCTTTCAGAAATGGATATTCCAGACCATAATGTCAATAATGCTTCGAAAAGACATATTGCTGGAATACCTGACTTTACCAAATGCTTGAATAAAGTTTCTAAGTCTATAGTCTGCATACTACGTTCCTAATGATGAAGATCTGTAAGCTACTTTAAAACTATCTTAAACTACAAATGACTCCACCATCCCATTACCCCCCATATGATTGCCATTGTTTTGTCTTTTTTGTAAGCATGAGTCTTTCAGCTAATGACAAAAGCCTGGCTAACAGGCTTCGTCTGTTCCTGTATGCTTCCTAGGGCTGTTGGAGATGTTATATGTGCCCTTACCTAGAGAAACAGCTCTAAGTGGGACTGACATGAGTAGCCATTATGGTCTACTCAGACCTTCAGGCGTCCTTCTTCTGCCTCCATCAGCACTCTGCCCTCAAAAGCATGTGTTTTAGGATGTCTCAGGCCTTATGAAACTGGGCCTTGGGTGCAATTTGTTCATTTTAAGCATATATTTCCTTTGGTTCATTATAGTTTTGAGGGTATGCAGGCTATGTAAAGAATAGCTAACTTCTCTTTCTAGAAGTTGGAAATCCTCTGGGCAGAACTTATCATAGATTGGTGAGCAATAATGCTACTAATTATAATAATTATGATCATGTCCATCAGTGGAAAGACACCACCACAGGACCAGTGCTGAGCAGATCTTATTTGGATAAAGTACCATTCTCAGCCTCATACACCTGTACCAGTGCAACAACAGATGGGCAACAGATAGTAATTGTATATGTGCTAATGCATCTACAAAGGGATGACATATTAAAGCAAAGGCCCGAAGAAGTGAGGTGAAAAACATACAGTGCAGATGCTCTCAGACATGTGTGCTGCATCAATTTAGCATACCATAACCATACCATCCTACCTTTAAACTTTAAAACTTTAAACTTTAAACTTTAAACTTTATAAACTTTATTTATCCCACTTGTGGGAAATTCACATGTTACAGCAGCAAGTGACCAAAATAGGAAAAATAGAAAAT
>JBBPCY010081834.1:0-25617 GCA_037974405.1 Brachyalestes nurse
ACTGGAAAGCCCAGGATGTCCTCTACAGAATACTATAGGGCTTGATGGGGTAACTCCAAATACTTAAGGAAGATACAAAATGTCCATTATAAAGGACATAAATGAATGGGCCCATTAATTGTCCCATTACTGATTAATAGGCATAAATATGAAAATACTAATGTCCTTGAACTAGGTTAGTGCAGTGTGATAAGACAATACACAGATCATAGCTGTGATATCGTATTATCAATTAAGTGGTATAAAATTAGCTTCTAAACAGAATTGATGGCCAGTATACTCTGGGCACACAGAACACAGTGAAAAGCAATATTTTCCCCTCTATCGCCACTCACTCTCTCCATCTAATTTTGTCGAGATTGGCCGGACATCTCATTTTGGGCTATTTATAGCGCCGGGACCTCAAGTTTCACTTAAAGGGCCTCTGTGCTGCCTGCTCAGCCTCCTGCACACACATGACTGTGACTTGTAGCAAGGCCTCCTCTCATAATTCAAATCGTAAAACCCCTAATTGACTAAAAATGGACTTAGTCATCAAATGGAATCATTTCCTGTGTTACAGACTTTTAGCTCAGACAAGAACCAACACAGCATGACTGCTCACACTGAATCTGAAATGCATCAACGGTTAGTCAAATATAAAAGTCATCTAGTTTATTACGACTTGATTCAGAACTTCAGCACTGTAGAGAAATTCACATCTGCAGAGACACTTAAGCCACCTTACCTCCTCTCCCTCGTCAACCTCAAACGCGTGGGATGGTAGTTTCTCAGTTTTAGACCCTTTGCTGGAGAGAGAAAGCCGTGCTGGTCAGACTAGAGTTTGTCCAGAACGACTGACTGCACCATAAACATTGCAAACTTAAAATAAGTCTTCTTTGAACTGAGCTCAGGGTCGTATAAGCCTATTACATCTAATGCATTTGTGGTGATACATTCATAGATTTTAGCTTTGCTCCCATTGACTCAGCTGGGATGCATGCATGTCTATACACGTGCATGTACACTAAGCACAGAGATATTTATTAGAATGTGGAACTAGAGCTTTCTGTGTGGTACTGTGTTGTTTGATCATAACACTCTATAAAAATATAACATTATATAAACAGCAAATATGCACACAAATTTAGAAGGAAACCAGGGTTCTTGCAGGTTTTTCGGTAAGTTAAATTTAAGACCTTTTTAAGACCTTTTTAAGAACATTATGAGTAAAGTTTAAGACCAACACGATGCATTACTAGAAACATTCGAACGCTACCAGAAATTCTCAAAACATTCTATTTTTATTGATTCAGTATTAAACCAGATAATCAAAATACTTAAAATGACAGAACTAAAATGACAGACATACATACACAACACTAGCCTAGCACATACAACCTAACCCTGGGAGTTCATCCCCTTCAGCACCAATTTCAGATTCAAGGACTTTCAGTTCGGCAAGTTTTTCTTTGTACGCATGCAGTGGGATTTGTAGTTTTAGCACCACGCAGACACCAGTGCAGACCAGAAAACACAACCAACGGATTCCTTCTACAGCATTTTACTATTTTATTTACTCTTCTTGGGAATGAACAGAGGTAAGAATTTTAAGACTTGGGTAAATTAAGACCTAGGATGAAAATCTGGGCTTTTTTAAGACATTTTAAGGCCTTAACTGTAACTTTGAGACTTTTTAAGACCCTGTAAGAACCCTGTGAAACTAAGATGATTAAGATGATGTCCTATCAGAATAGCTTGGGATTAAATGATTATGAACAAGTAAAATTTACTTGACTGAGTTCATTTTTTAGAGTTACATTTTCTGAGCATATAAAATATAGGTCTGTTTTGAGATCACTTTTCAAACATTCCGTCACTCAACATCCGTTTGCTATTAATGGCTGGTGGATGTTTGAAAATACTGCAAAACACATTAGCTTAGCAATAACAGCTTTTCACTTGTACGAGAAAATCCTACCAGGGCAGCATGCGGAAACATCCTGAGTAGGCCTCGTAGTTGTAGTTGATCACGTGCCAGTCCGTGTTGTACATCTTGATGCACTGACAAACAGAAGAGCGACTGGTTACAACGTGTTAGCACCAGATGCAGATTATTAAAAAAAAAAAACATGAGCAAATGTCTTACCTCCTTGGCAAACAGACTCTTAGCTTCCTTCTCTGCATTCTGAGGAACTGTGGAGATGGTTGTTCTTCTTTGACGATCCGCCTGAGAAACCTGTTCATAAGAAGAAAATAAACAGATGTGTGTACATGTAACTTATTAGAATGTCTATTTTACCTACTGTTATGTTTACTTTAGTTTTGCTAAATGTATGCCACTATATGTGTGTGCTATAGTGCAGCATGGACTCACTGAGACATCATCAGCAGGCCACAGCAGTAGGTCTCTCTGAGGATCGCTATGGATCTGGGCTTTCCTTTGGAACACCACATTCTCGTAGTCCAGTGGTTCAATGATCTTTGCTTGTTCCTTCACACATGAACAAACAAAAACAGAAATAAGAAGACCAGACACTAATCCAACCATCATGCATCTTACCATAAGATTATGAACATATTGGCTCTTCTTTTTTATGTAATCTGACAATTACATCTCCAGGAAAATGAACAAACTTCACTTATAAGCATCCCTTCACAAAAAAGGGAATATATATATAAAGTGCACATGTGCATGTGTTTTACTAATAAAAAGTTATTCATAGTTAATAGGCTTGGCATTGAACAATGGCTTTATCAGAGCAGTGTTTTCAGTGTTTTTAACACAGAATCACAGCATCATTGTTGTATCTGACATTAATACTTTAGCAGCAAATACTTTGAGTCTTTAATAAGTTACGAGATGGAGCTGCCGCAGATCAGGCTTCTTGTTCCAGCACATCCCACAGATGCTCAGTCAGACTGTCAGTTACAAGAACAGACATTTTACTTACTATCTAATACATCCCAGACCTTGATATGTGCACTTCTAACAAGGAAATCATTGTTCATTTCATCTGTGAGTGGTCATAAATGTTTTGGTTCATTCTGTGTATATTCCCAGCCTTATTCCTTCTAAACTTCAATCAGTTCCAAATAGAATACATCAATCATGATCCACTATGTCACTAGTAGTTCATCTTCATATTTTAGTTATATTTTAGTATTGGTCATTTATGTACTTGAGCCTAGTGATGCTCAATTCATAATATATTACTTGCATCTTGGCCTCAGTAGGTAGGTAGATTACATGTAAAAGGTTACAGCTGATGGACTCCATTAAGGGGAGCACATCAGCTTTTCCAGCTACTAAAGGCTTTTCTCATTAAACACACTATTAAGAAATGTCTGTGGAGTGCTCTGAGCATCCTCATTGCCTCTTGCGAAGCAGTGCGTGACCATGTGCATTTAACATTTTGATCTTCCTATATGGTTGAAATGTGTGCCTTGTTGCACTCCTAAGAAGGTACACCAAGTCACAGATATACATACACGGATCAGTAATAAAATGAATATCCCTGACAGGCAAAGTGAATAAAATTCATTATTTTGTTACAGGGTCACTCAAGGCGTGGGATGTATTAGGCAGCAAGTGAACAGTCAGTTCTTGAAGTTGATATGTTGGAAGTAGGGGTGGGCGATATGGCCAAGATATCGCATCACGATTTTTTTACAGTTAAATCACAATTTCGATTTTATCGCAGTATTTATACTGATTTGTAACTATAGATTTTTTTTCTATTCTGCAAGTTACTGAACAGTACAACCAAACTTTTTTCCTTTGTACAAATATAGTCCTAGAGAACTAAAACGTGATTATAAAAAACCCATCAACTTAAGAACATGTTTTTCCAGCATCGTTTTTAAGCATTTATCCCCTTCTGAAAAGGAGACACATTACAGGTTTTTAGCCAGGAAAACCAGTTTGTCTACTTTATCTGGCTTTAGAGTAGTCCTTTGGCATTTTATGATATTGCCACCAGTAGTGATGCAGGTGACCCGGAGGTGCGGGCGGTTTTAGGGAAGACATTTTTAAAATAACGTGGGTGCGGGCGGGCCAAAAATTTACAAAACGCATTTCATTATCGATCAAAACGCACTGCAAACGGGGTTCGAGATTTTTTTTTTCCTCGGGTCGGGCTCGGGTCAAAAAAAAAAAACAAACCCCAAACGTACCTCCTGAAGTTCTGAAGTTTTTTCATGGCCTTTGACGCACAAACTTTTTCTCTACAGACTTTGCAAATAACAGCTGTTTGTTCCTTATCGTTTGGGCAAACCAAACCAGTTCCATATCACCGATGTAAAGCTTTTTTAGGGATGAACTCAAGCGATACACTTTCACTTTCAGCCATTGCTTCCCACTACACTCTAAATGAAACAGTGTCAGGGGAGTGAGAGCTGTATGTCAGTGCCATAGTTCACTTTGGTTGGTTGAGTGCTGTTTCTATAAGGCAGGCATTAAGCGGACTAGCAAATAGTGCGATTTAGTTGAGGAAAAAAAATTAGGAAGAGCATTGAAGCGCAATAGATAGATAGAATGTAGTTTAAATAGACGATACTATGATCTCTCTGCTTTGGCAGATTGTCAGTACATAGATCGTCTTCACGATCTCATATTATCATATCGCCCAGCCCTAGTTGGAAGCAGAGAAAATGTGCAAGTATAAAGAATGAGCGACTGTGATAAGGGCAACATTCTGGTGGCTAAGCGATTGGGTCAGAGCATCTTTAAAACGGCAGGTCTTACAGGGTATTCCCGGTACACTGTGGCTATCAGGGAGCGAAGGACAGAGCAACTGGTCTGATCCCACCGAAAAGCTACTGTAGAACAAGTGCCTTAGAAGGTTCACACTGACTCTGATAGTGAGGAGTCAGAACACACAGTGCAGTGTGATTCTCTGGGAAATGTTCTGCTGGGAAACCTTGGGTCCTGGAATTCATGTAGATGTTACTTTGAGATGTACTGCCTACTTAAACACTGCTGCAGACAAAGTACACCCCTTCGTCCTAATGATGATTCCTAATAGCTAGGGGTGTAACAATACAATCAACTCACAATTCGGTTTGATAAACGACTCAGGGCTCACAGTTCAATACACTTAGATTGAAAACAATTCAGCCTCACAATATTTATTACTAATTTGAATGAAGAAAATACATGACTGTAGTTAGTTCTGGCACAATTTACTAATGAAAGTAGAGTGGGAAGGCAGGGCCTGGTGATGTATGACAAGAATGTGTTGGACTGGATTGTTGTTCAGCACTGGGGACCAATGCAATACTGGGCAGGTGGTTTTCATATTATGACTGATTGGTGTATAACCATGGAATGTTAGTCGTTTGCACGGTTAAATGTTTTTTTCTCCATCATATATGATTTTTAAAGATCTTTTTTAAAAAATGGTTTCACGTAGTACCAACAACAGTTTCACTATTGCTAGTAAAAAAACACTTTTTCCAGAATAGTGTTTGCTGAGTGTAGAATAGACTGATTTTATACTGCGTCCAATATTGGGCTGCACGATATTAGGAAAACATGCGATATGCGATGGTGATATTGCATGCGATAAGTAAAAACTTTACTTTAAATGTTTTTCTGCTTTGGATTTGCTTCCAAATAACAGACGTGCTGTTTCTTTTAGGCACAAGTTCTTCGTCCACATTTTCAAGACACGTCTCTGTTGTCTCAGCCATCACGACGCCCATCTATCTAACTCTGAGCCTCTCCTTGGGCTTATCACTCACATCTACTAGGGGGCGGGCATAAGGCAGTAGGACTCCATCTGATTGGCCAAATATGTTGATATGAAGAGCTTTGGAAAAACACCATTCATCACAGTTCAGTCAGTCTTTCGCGATATGTATATCGTGCATGTTGATATCGCGATGACGGTAAATTTACGATATATTGTGCAGCCCTAGTCCAATATTTTCCTTATTATAACCAGTGAACCTTTGAGCACTCGTGAATCTGTTATTTGACCCCATGTCTTCTGTGATTTGATAGTATGTCCTTTGTAACTACACTGAGCAAAAGTAACAATCCTTTAATCCCAAAAAGTCTATTTTATCTGTCTTATAATCCCCAGTCATCCGCAAACTAGTGACCAACATGAACTGTGTTAGTGTGTTCAACTCTCCTTACATAAAAATATTAGATTATGCCTTCTTATCAATGGAGTTGTGTCAGGGACCAGGAAATGTGCATATCATCAGCTCGAGGTGTCCCACGCAAATACAATAGACAGTCTAACAAAACTGGCCAACATAGCACAAATCCATCTACAATACACTTTAAAAACCTGCAGAAGAGTCAAATGGTAAGTAATGTTAGGTTCCATTTCCACTTAAATTTTACCCACCCAGTGGGGACCAACTTCTGTTTGTCGGCTGAGCATAAAGGGAAAAAAATTGGAATTCACAAAATTGGCCATTATGTTATCTAATGATCAGAGCAGATTACAGGCTGCTTGTTGTTTACTAAGGTTCAAGAGCACCAGTTGAACCCGATGCTGCTATCAGACGAGTCTGAGGGTGTAGTAATAAATCCCTTAAACCAGCCATCCAGCCACAGTCAATCTCCATTATACTCCTACGATCAAGGTGTAGTCTGGTCTAGTCTACATGTAGCCCAAAGGCAAATGCATACCTTCTTCAATACCTAGGCTATACACACTAACACCATGACCCTCCTTTACCCCTCTTTCACCCGCACATCAATACACTCCCAAGAGCTAAGCAGCTTCCTGTCATGTGTCACAAGCATGTGCAAGGGGGAGGCTAAAAACCACAGCCAGGCCAGGCGTCCAACACCGGTCAAATTACAGAACCTTGCTGGCTTCTGGCTGCACTCTCTAACTGTCTCAACTCCAGTCTGAGCAGAGCTTGGCCCTTCTACGCTGATCTAGGACCAGCTTCACCCACCCAACCTTACGCTTATCCACTGTAGGAGCAACCACCACTCCTTTTCCACCCCCTCTGCTATAAAAGAAAGAGACTGAGCAGCAGAATCACAGACTGTCAAACCACAAACTGAGGGAAAAGGAAGTGCTAGCTAGCAAGAGACCACTCAGAACTTGCAGGGCGTTGGCGCAGGCTTAGCTACGGTGAGTTTCTTAGACTTCCGCCTCTGCAGAGAGCACTCAGACGACGAACTGAAATGTACCAACAACCTCAAATTCAGTTTCTAATGTCCTAAATGAGACAGCCTGGAAAATAAGGGTGACCTAACACAAACTGAGGTCTCATGACTGAAAAAGGCTAACTGTTTCTCCAGATGTCGGTCCTTCCTCATTTCGCTCCAACACAAATGGAGGGAACCCAGGGCTCCAGCTGATGTGTATTAGGCCCCTGTGTATAAACACACTCAGCAGCAGTTACGCTACACCATTGTGGCCTTTTTCTGAACCCAAAGTCTGTGCATGAGTGCAAACACCAGCTTACTATTCACTTTGACATGACATTTTGGAGGCCTAAATAGAGTCTTCTGTTCCTCTCTGTCCTGGGAAACACCACAAGACTGAAAACATGCAAGAGCAGTGCACCAGCAGCAGGACTGTTAATAGAATTTGTGCCCTGCACTTTCAGTTAAGGATATCTGCTTGGGCCAACCATATGAAAATGAACAGTAAACAGGAAATATGATACGCTGCAAGTTCAGTAGATAGACTGTATAGGAAGATGCCCCAACCATGAAAGGGTTTTGACTAAAGGTGTCTAAAACTACATTGGAAAAATGAAAACTACAACAGAAAAAATGATTAGTGGTAGAAAGGTAAGCAACCAGATTGTATACATCATTTACAAGTCCTAAACTTCAAATAATGAGGAAGCCCATAGTCTCTTAGGAAGTTTTAGGCCTCTTTTTACGTTAGATCTCCATTCTTTGCAGGAAAGTAAACACCAAGCAGACCCAAAGAGAAAAGCCCAGCTGAAGAAGAGCTCAGAGGATGAATAGTGTATTGAAGAGAAGCACAGGAAGTAGACAGAAACAGCCCGAGGGAGCTGCTTCACCCTGGCTACTGTTCCTCCAAACACGGGCCCTGAATTCATAAGTTTGCATCAGAAAGCTTTTAAGGCTGAAGACACAGTCTGCAGCCATTTTTCCCGCTGGGTCCTCTCCTACAGCCCCGTTAGCTCTTATCACATCCGAGGACCTGCACCTCCCTGCCTTTCCAGAGTGCTCATTCATCATTTATGAATTAAGACACATCCTCCAATCCTCTAGCCGGGACAGAGGGAGAGAAAAGACGCCTTGCAGTGGCACAGAGCAGACCGAACCAACCAGAACTCGTTTAGCTTGAAGGGGAGAGTGGAGGACGGAACCAAAGGACAGAAGAGGGAGCGCGTATTTCTGCACACAAAGGAGCCGCTGCAGCAGCATGGTCCATGTGGTCCCCGGCTGGTCTGGTCTTGGGAATTAGAGAGGGATTAGGACCACTAATACCACATGCCCCTAAATCTTCCCAACGCAGTAACATCGCTCTGAAATTAAAAAAAAGAAACGCTGAGCAGGCTGTGCCAGCATCAGTGGCTCAGGAGGGACAGTGGAGAAAAGATGAGACCCAAGAAAGCCCTGTGTGTGCAGGTGAGAGAGAGCAAACATACACAGGTGTGTGAAATGAATTAAAATGCACTAAAGGGAGGTCCAACAGGGACGCTACACTGTAGTTCGGTAGCAAGGGCACTGGGGGTGGGTGTAACTCACCACAGCCACGGAGGAGCGCACCGCCTCGGACACACTCTGCCTCAGCTCCGCCGCCGTGCCCGGTTTACTCAGCCTCTTAGTGAATTTCCTTACTTCAGACATCTTTCCCTTCTTCTCGTTCTTCTCTCGTCCTTCACGCGGGCCAGAGTCCCCTCCTTTTGAACAAAAAATGTGAAAAAGACATGCTGCCCAGGTCCAGGTGCAAATCTGACAGATGTGGCGACTCACGGGCTCTCAGACAGTCACGAACACACATACACACACAGACCTCCTCCTCCCGCTCCACCTCTCGTACGAGGTTGCCAGATAGAGCTATAAAGCGTCCAAATGAAGTAAGAAAGAAAGTGTAAAAAGAATATATGTCGAATTTTGTTTCATAAACAATTATGTTTTAACACGTATTCTTAATACTGCAGTCATTTTTAATACTACACGTTTAATACTAAATAAATGTTAAAAATCACGAACCATAGATCATATCTTCGAGTCGTAAAAACGAAAGTTATATAATGTTGAAGTAACACAATTAGTTGTATTGTTGTTATTTCATTATTTATTTTGAAATCACTTATTTTAAATAAAAAATACATATGAATGGCCACTGAATCTACTCAGCTCTTGCTTCGACAGGACAGCTGCTTTTTGCATTTTGCATATAATGGAAAATGCTTATCGTTATCATTTGTTTATTTAGTCCATAGTTATATAAACACACTTTTAAAGTAGATTTATATATACCAAATAGGTCACAGTGGAATATATGTCGAGTATATTGTCTTAGAGGGACATCTTCTGGTCTTATTTGGTAGTGCACAACAGGCCCTTTAGACAGGAGCATATTTTATGAACCTTGGGGTCAACAGTAATATTATTTGTAATATTTCAACTTTGGCTTTGAACTGCGACCTAAAATGTCCTTGTATGCTAAAATGCGAGCCAGTCAATTCGAAATATTATTATAAATAAACTAATATGATGTGACTACTTTGTTATTTTTGTATTTTGTCTTATTAAAGTATTAAAAACAATTAAAGTGATTCAGATTTTACTTCTACTTTCGGCTGCTCCCTATTAGGGGTCTCCACAGCAGAACAACCGTCTCCATTTCCTTCTCTCTTCTGCATCTTCCTCGCTCACACCAACTGCTCTGCTTCCTGTCTTCTCATCGGTGCCACTGTCTCCAAACCATCAAACTATAAAACACAGCTGGTCTCACTACCGTCTTGTGCACTTTCCCTTGCGTTATCTGTCTGTCACAAATCAGTCCTGTTGCTCTTCTCCACCCATTCCACCCTGCCTGCTCTCTCTTCTTCACCTCTCTGACCCACTTCCCATTACTTTGGACTGTTGACTGAGTATTTGAACTCCTCCACCTTCGCCAGCTCTACTCCCTGCATCCTCGCCATTCCACTGTCCTCCCTCTCATTCACGCAAAGGTATTCTCTTTTAGTCTCACTGACATTCATTCCTCTCCTTTCCGGAATATATCTCCTTCTCTCCAGGTTCTACTCAACCTGCTCTCTACTCTCACTAAAGATCACAATGTCATCTGCAAACATCATAGTCCACGGGGACTCACCTGTCAAACTGTTCATCACCATAACAAACAGGAAAGGGCTCAGAGCTCATCCTTTGTGTAAAACAAACACACACTTACATTCAGGCACAATTTATTCAATGAAAAACAGTTTCAGCCGTTTTAACAATTTATGATCTATAAAGGAAGGTCAAAAAGCAGTAATACTAAAAAAAGTGCCAGGCTTTCTTATTGTATTCTATATGGTTAGTCTTATTTTTTCTTTTATCAAAATATATTTTTATAATTTGTTCATATATACAAACAGAATATTATATACACTAGTCTATAAAAGGATAGAAGATATCATATACATTATATGTACATACAGCGGATATACATTCTATACAACATACTAATACTTTACCTTTCTCTCTGTTTCTTATTCACAGATACACATTATGTACACTGTAAATTCACATCAGCAGGTGTCAGTTGATGGCTGACCATTTAGTTTCGGACCTTGAATAGAGTTTTCAGGCCCGGAGTTTGTAATATCTGATACATAATTTAACTGACCGACCACAAACACTAGTGACTACCAGTCACTGGAGTCACTGACAGCAACTGAAGAACTGTGCTTAAGAGTCTCCTAACTCTGCTCCTGGTTAATCCACAGTACGCCAATTTTCAGCGATGTTGAGTCAATGCAGTGCTGTGGGCTGTGACATTAGGGTTTTAGAAACTCTCCTTTAGAGTAGCATGTTTTAGAGTTTCCTCCTGGAGATCTACTATCTGACAGAGTTCAGTTCAGTCAGTTCTTTGAACATGCTGCAGACTTGACTTGCCAGACACTACCGCACCTCATCCAGCCTTCTGAAGACATAGCTGGACCAGGAGTGACAGACTGTGGTTAGAGCTGGACTCTGCAGAAAGGTAGATCTCCAACACAAGGACTGGTGACCACCGTGTCAGGGATTTCTCTCTCTTTCTCCTTCTCTTTCACTCAGGTGCACTTAGTATGAAGCTGAAACACTTTACGGCTGAGGCTGGCTCTCCATGGCTTCACTAAACTCTTCGTGTTGACCAGAAGATGACTTTTCCTCTCATCCTCATGCCCCGCAACAAGATACTCCTTCCCTACAGCAAGAGATGGACAAATACAACAGATCTTTCTAAATACAGTACAATGCAAACAGCTTATGCCACCCAAAAAAATATTACACGTAAAGCTATTTGTCTGGCCAATAAGTATTTACTTGCTTAGCAAAACACTGACCTTTTAATCAATACAAAAGAACATGCAGTAAACTGATTTTACATTTGTAAGGAAATGTATCACCACATCTGCATAGAACTACAACTACTGTGGATTTTTGTTTTGATTTTTTTTTTCATTAGCTGGTGAATAGTGAAGGAAGACAGATAGCTAGCGGTACTGCTAGGAAACCAACTATTTCATTCCATCCTCATAACTGTTTTTAAATTATAATTACAATGGAGTGAATAGATCACTCAAACAACAGAAATTACTCATAAGTCATCAGATCAGGAAGACAACTAGGTATAAGCTACATTTAGAAAGGCAATTACCTAGCTAGATGCTTTACCTTAGTTTAACACCTTTTCTCTGTTCCAGTTCCTGTTTTATTATGCTAGTTTTATTAGCCAGTGGCTTTCCACTGGTTTTACAATTTCCAGTGAATATATTTGAAAATATCATGATTGATGACTTAAAACATAAAACCAGGAATTCCGTCAAACCAAAGAAGCTAAAAGATATAATGCTGTACTGCAAAATATTACTTAATACAATTTATATGTCTCTGTGTATATCTTTTTAATATACAGTTTTTTAAATGTGATTTCTTACATCTGCATTCTAAGTCTGTAACAAAGGTTTTCATTGATTGATAACATATTTAACACTTACTGCCAAGATAGTTTGGCCTAAGTGCTGTATTTTATCTTAATACCTCACAATGTGTTTACATACTAACCCGGGTAAAGTACAGGGCAGGTACAGCCACTTGAGATCCAGGACTCTGGATACAGAGTGAGAGTTCCTTGTGTGAGCCTGTGGCTGGAGCGGCTCCACAACACCTTCAGAACTTTCACATCCACTTCTGCATGAGACCCCTTATCATGTGCTGCTAACACTCTCACCTTCAGAGCTGCAAACACAAACAGAAGAATCAGACACTTATATAATAATCACATCTTTAATCACATTTAAGTGCACACAATTTACCACATTCTCTAAGTCCTAAAACAAAAAATTCCTTGTATGCGTTCGCTCACAAACTTGGCCAATAAATGCGATTCTGATTCTGACAACTGTTTTAGTTAAGCCACATAGTTTTGCCCACATTTTTAGACAATAGATATGTTATAAACATCCAGAAACCCCATTAGTAATCCATTTATTTATTTTACACGGAAACATGCATGAAGTTTGCATGATGTTGACTGGTGAGGGATGAGCTTTCAATATTTGTTCATTATATTAGCCTTCTAGATCCAATGCAAAACTAAACAAGAAACCTCCAGGCTTGATTCACCTCTTTTGCGTTAAACAGAGAATTGCGTAAATTGGTTTTATTTTTCAAACTATTTTTTAGAACAGTGCTTCTGCAGACTGCCACCACATTGCCCCAATCTTTCTGTGCAATGTCATAATTCTCTGTTTCTCACAGTGTGTGTCCAAGACTTGCTTATGTTGTGGATGTTCACTAGAACACAAATATCCTCATGCTTGCCTGAACAGGGATGGCCATCTTAATCAGGCCGTTTGATTTTAAATGCACCAAGCATGGCGTTAAAAATGATAAGTGCTGGAGTGTGTCTGTAGGTTGGCACTGCAGTGAGTCTGCCTGAAAATGCCGGTACTAACCATATGAATACTTCATAGTGCAGAAGAGTTTGTGGTTTCTAAGGGATTGCTGTTTACACACACATTTCTCTGCACAGAGAGAGAGAGAGAGAGAGAGAGAGAGAAACAACAGCAATTATCATATTGGCTGTCAGTTTATATCCGTTGTCAGGACGATATGAAAACAGGCATGACATTTAAGTGGCACATACCCTATCCAAACAAAGCAAACTGCAGAGAAATAAGACCGAGCTGATGGTAGTTAGTGCTCCATACCTGGAAAGGTCAAGACAGAGAACAGTTCTTCCGCTCGAAATAAGGTGTTATTCTGATGGACATTTGGCCTGCGCACACAAATTTTAAACATATTACATTTGCATCACTGAGTCAATCCAGAATGTCCCACCAACACAGCATTAGGAGGCGATTTCAGTTGCACATAATAAAGTATTTTTATAGCTTTCTGATCATAAATCCATAAAAAAAACACACACATCCACTAACCCTGCCATGCAGTCTCCAGTGTAGGGATCACAGTCGCCTGCACAGTGGCAGGGTTTGCAGCCATAGGCACCAAAACCCCAGTATCCTGGCGAGCACTGGTCACAAAGTGGGGCGGCCACACCCGGCTTACAGGTACAGCCATTACTGGGGTCACAGTTTTCAGCACCAACTGGGTCGCAAGCACAAGCTGCAATAAATAAAAAGGAAAGCATATTAAAATATATATAACTTGCAAACATATTACAATATACGCTATCAGTGTAGATATACTATCCATGAAGCCAGGGGATTCCAGGGGGAAGCCATGTACACAAAGATAAACTATTTACCAGGCCTTTCAAAATTCATTTATCCAATAAAAACTGAGAATAAGCAGAAAGTGGGATTTGGGAGTATATGTCAGACATCTGGCAAGAGAACATAAAAGCATATGTCAACTTCTTATCATCTTGCAGGATAAAACAGGGCATAATTCTGGCAGCGGTCCTAAGATAAATGATGGCAGTCTTATGATGTGATTTGAAACATATGTATCAAATGAGATTTAATATCCTGGATAACACCAAGATTCCCCACCTCAGGCCCATCTGCACAAGCTAAAACTATTTAATATACATTTTTAGAGTGTCTGACTTTAAAACCCTACCTTTAGATCTTACTCCAGCATTTCTGTGAGACTAAACTCAAGTCTCTGATTAAACATTCTTAAAGTCAACCTTAAACTGAAATGGACCTTTTTTTTAACATGTCTGTCATCATGTTAAATATGATTCAAATTATGGAATTTTAAAACTAAAAATGTAAAGACGTTGGTTATGTCTTACACATCTTATGATTTTTGATTCAATAATCATGCAGGAAGAATATTATTAATAATATTATACAACCACCACTCCTATATATGGCAAGTGTATAATGCTCAGTTAGCTCTGAGTTGGTGGGTTATGATTTAATGTGTTTATAATTTTTTCAGTTTGAGTGACACCGTTTGGTTTGGCCTCATTAATATGCAACATGAACATTTTTCACATACACCCTGAAATTCTACAGTATAATTTCCCAATTTATGTTCATTGACCCTTCAGTGCAAGCTATCCAGATGAGAGCCAGCACAGCAGCCCCTTCCACCAGCTTCAGGGTTGTTTTTCACAGGTTTTGGTTTACCAATAAGTTCAGTAGTGCTGAATGTCCAGGTGGGCTTTAGCTTTTTTCCTAGCGATATTCTTTAGTACAGGACTCTTTTTTCCTATGTGGAAAACTTTTATGATCATGTGTTATCAGGTGTTAAGAGACCTGATAGATGGTATGGCAAGTCCTCACACTGATCTCTGAAGGATGCCTATTCCATTTGTTAAATATCTGCTTGATGTTTCCACAAAGATGACCTTCAAATCATCTTCAGAGGATCTCTACAATCTCTTATTTAGGTAACACTGCACTTGAACAGAATTCTGTTGTCAAAACAGCACTGAACCTGAAATTCCTGACTACATTTACTGTTTTCAAGAGGTCATTATCCTTAAAGATCACTTACTTTTTTAATCAATAACTACCCCCATGTAAACTATTTGTTCAATACATATACGACAGCATTAATGTGGCTGTTTGCAGATCATTTCAAAGGATGCAAAAAGATTCTCACAAATGTATTATGCATGAGACTTGACCATCAAAGCAATATATTGTCTTCCAGACAAATTAGAGACAACTTCAAAGAGACAAATGCACTATATAAAGCAATTTAGGAGCAGATTGTTATCTAGTGTCAAAAGCTACACTTAAGTTCAGTAGTACAAGTGCTACCCCATTGTTCTTATCAGTATTTAGTTTCTGAACATTAACTACTATTGGACTATGTCCTCAGCAAAAACCTGGATGAAATATTTAATTGATAGCATTTATATTCAGAAAGTTAGTAGTTTTAGTCATTTCTATCAAATGATCTGAAATGGCATGAAAAGCACATTTAGATTTACTCTTGTTTGTTTACCTTTGGTTTGACCAATATTGAACAATATGATAAGGTTGTATCTGGATCATGTATAATTGTCCATCTAATGAGAGTCATTATATATATATAAACAAGTAATATATTTTGCTGAGGATATATATATAAAAGACTGGCTCTGAGGCCAGTGCTGTTCTTAGGAACTACAGCTCTGTCAGACAGTCACTGAGAGTGGACCTGGATGAGCTCCTCAATGTGTATTGTAACTATTTAACTAGATTCCTTATGCTACAAAAGAAAAACACTAATCCCAGATCAGCACTTAGATAATTACAGGCTCATACAATGCAGATACATTATGTGAGCTAGGCTTGCTATGATTATATTGAAAACACCATTCGAATTAGCTACCCAGCTAACAACGAAATGAACATTACTCAACACTGCCCTCTAAAGGTGTTTCAGCACCAAACTGAACTTTTGTGAGGACCATGACAATGAATACATACCCTTCAACCCAGCATACTCAATTCACATTCTTCTTGTTGTAACATAGCCTAATTAGGGGTTTTACTTTTGCACCCACTTGTGAAGAATGTTCAGATTGCTGGACATAATTTTATACTGACATGAAGCCATTATGTTTATCAGTCAAATCGCAAAGTAATCACTAACCTTTCAGCAATAAATGTACACCGATCAGCCAGAACATTAAAACACAGAAAGTTAAGGTGAATAACATTTATTATCTCCTTATAATGGCACCTGCCACTGGGGGGATATATGAGGCAGCAACTGAACAGTCAATACTTGAAGTTGATGTGTCAGAAGCGGTGTCTAAAGGATCTAAAGAACTATGAAAGGACAGATTGTGATGGCTAGACAACTGGGTCAGAGCATCTCCAAAACGTGGGGTTTTGGGACTTATGCAGTGGTTTGTATCTCCCAAAAGTGATCTAAGAAAGGACATCTATTAGACCAGGAACAGGATCACGACAGCCCAAGCCTCACTAATGCACATGAGAAGAGTAGGATTGCTCGAGTGGTCACATTCCACAGAAGAGCTACTGTAGCATAAATTACTACGAAAGTTAATGACTGGCTATGATAGAAAGGTGTCAGTGCCTGCAAACAGGTAATACAGTACTGCCCTGATCCCCGTCCACAACCAAAAGAGTCTACAATGGGTTTCGACATCAGGAGAACCAACAGAAGGTGATCTGGTCTGATTAATCAAATTTACTTTTACATCATGTAGACAAGCAGGTGCATGTGTGTTACTTCCCTGGGGAAGAGATGGCACCAGGATGAACCCTGGGAAGAAGCAGTGATGCTCAGGGCAATCTTCTGCTAGGAAACCTTGGTCCTGGCATTCATGTGGATGTTATTTTGGCACATAGCACCTACCTAAACATTGTTACAGACTTCATGGAACAGTCTTCACTAATGGCAGTGGCTACTTTTAGCAGGTGCCCCTCCACACTGAACTGGCCTCCAAATTACCCAGAACTCAATCTGTTCAGGATGTGTGGGACAAACTAGTCCATTCCACTGAGGCTTGACCTCCTCACTTAGAGGATCCTTGATGGATCAAAGCTGATTTGGCAGAACAAGGGGACCTACACAATATTAAGCATGTAGTTTTAATGCCTGATCAGTGTGTACTAAAATAAACACAGATAACACTAGAGAAGAAGATAGACCTGCATACTTAATGCCATAAAAGGCTATTTCACATGTGTAAAAGAGACTCCAAGCACACTCCAAGTGTGGAAAAAAAAAACATTTTAGGGAGCTGTCCAGGTGATGCTTGAGCTATGAAGTCAGGTATCGCAAGACTAGAATGTCAATGAACATGATGATTAATCTGTCTCCTGTCCCTCTGAGTGCACACACACACACACACACACACATCCATACACAGCCAAGGGCCCATCAGTACTCTTGTTATTCTGCGTGTCTCAGCTCGTTATAAGAGCCATCAGCATTCCGAGCTGCAATAGTGCTCCATGCCAAACAGCCTTGTGTGGGTGTGTATGTTTGTGTGGGCTAATATATTAGCTAAAATGCAGAGTTCCTGAACTTTGACATCATACTGGCCTGAATCCATAAACAGACAGACAGACACACACACACACTAACAGCACTGAATGTGTGAGAGAAATAAAAGGCTAATTAGAGATGGAAGTGGAGAAAAAAAGGTATAGATCTCTTAAACCATTACAAGAGTTTTTATCAGAGATCAGATTAGAGAGTAAAGATCAAAGTAAAGGTGTGTGTGCCAATGTTGAGATAATCAAGAAAGCAATTCATTACAAATTGCTCATTGTTTCTTTCTTTGAAGGATTACTGGTTATTGCCTGGAAAAATATTGCCAGGAAAAAATATTTTACTCTATAAACAACCGAAAAAAACAAACAAACTGGAAAATACAAAGAATATGCAATAGTCCTTTCTGTACTTTATTTAGAAAGAAGCAGCTAGTCATAGTAAACATTAGGCCTGTCGATATCATTTGGAAGTTTTTTAATTGAATGGCTAATGATATATGAACAGTAGAAGGAGCTCGAACAGCTGCCTCAGATAAAATCTATTTAATTATAATGAAAAGCTTACAGAGCTGTTTCCAAGTGAACATGTAGCCTGGCCTGTTTCGGTGATTTGGAAGTTCCAAATTAGCAGATTACATGATTCGACAGACTGCTAATGGAGTGTATGGCAGTGTTAAGTTTTTCCCCCATACTCACGCTACACTGTTCATATTCACAGACTGAATCACAGTCAGCTGTCACAAGCAGCACACACTCACAGCAACAACTGTGTTACAGGAAAAAGTAATTACATTAATGTAATGTTTGACTTGGTACCATGTTAACCCCCTGTTCTAATGTGTGCATATGTGTTTGTGTGTGTGTGTGTGTGTGTGTGTGTGTGTGTGTGTCTCTTACGAATGCAGGAGTCCACAGCAGTCAGTGGTCTTTGAGGATGTCTGTAGAAGCCTTTCTGGCACTGCTGGCAGTGTTGACCCTCTGTATTGTGCAGGCAGTGACACACACCCCCACTGCGCTGACCAGAGCGTAACCACACACTCACATCGAAGTGACAGCTCTCTGCATGCCCATTACACTTGCACTCTGTACACACAGCATACACACACAGTGGTTAGCCTTCTTTAGTATACTGCTGAAAAACGCTGGTGCCATGACTGGCAAAGTGTTGTTGAGCTGGAATGAAGGAAGGAAGGGAGGAAGGCAGGAAACAATGAAGAAAGGAAGACTCACTAGTACATTGGTGAGCTTCTCCAGTTAGGCCATTGGCAGGTTTCCAGGGTCTGTCATTATAGAGGCGATCACATCTTTCACAGTGATCACCTGCTGTGTGATGTCGACATACACACTTGCTATGCACCTGAGAAGGAAAGACAATACAACAAAATTAGCATTCATTATGACCAACACGGAAGAAGTACAACCTTAAGCTCTAGGCTGAATAACAGTTCTCTTAGGAATAAAGGCACCTCACTCCCAGAAAAGAGATACTTAGACCAACTCCTGGAGCCAGGCTCGGGAGGGGAGAACATGGGGCAGGTGTGATGGCACATGGTTGGCAAGTTGAGGACCTACAGTGCAAAAACTGATTTGTGGTCTGTGAAATGTCCCCTCTCTGAGGGAAAGGGCCTGGAGCCTGTGTGGGAGGTTGAATGTTAGCGATCAGATATGACTTGTACTCCTGGGTGGGGGCTGGACTCTCTGTCCTTCTCTGGAGATTGGCAGTGGGCAAAAGTAGGTTTACTTGTTAGCCCCTAAACTGAGTACTGCTAAGAGTTTGTCAGGGTGAACATGAGGGTGGTCTCTCTGTGACTACAGATTATATGGAAGAAAACCTCTGACTGTTACGAAGGAGTACGTGCTGAATGGCAGGAGACTCAGATGAGGAGAGCGGCAGGGCTGTCAACTAATTTGGTCCGATTGGTGAGCTGGCTTAGATGACACGGCAGGCTGCCAGACAGTCCTGGTAAACCCTGTCTGGAAGATCTCACACTTCCAGAAGGGTTTCTTTCAAATCCAGAGTGAGGAAGGAACATGGAGTCTGAATGGACCCCGTTCAAAGCTTCCATTGTTAAAGTGGCAGCCATGAGTTGTGGCCAGTTGGTCATCTGTGCCCAAGAACCCAGTAGTGGACACCATCCGGGAAGGGGGAAGCTGTCAGGCTGAAGGAGTCTTTATCAGGGGACTCCAGAGCTCAGCTGAGAGGTACCATCAGAGGAAAGGGGCTGCAGTGATAACAGTCATGAAGGCAAAAGTTTGGATGTGGGAGGAGACTGGGGAGGCCATTTGGGTGGCCTCAGAGGTCTGGCATCCTATCAGGCAAATCAGGAGTGGCAGGCAGGGCTTCATCCAGGCTGTTTTCTGCAGGGGTGGAGAGGTTCTGACTTTGACTAAGGATGTGATGGGACAGTGGACATGAATTCAGACAAGGCCAGAGGAATCAGGTGGATCACCAGTCATCTTCCTGGCAGAGGTCACTGAGGCAACTTCTCAGTGGAAGGGCAATGGGAGTGGGTGAAGTCAGCGCCAAAATACTAAAGGCTTTGTTGTTGGGCTGTCATGGCTGACACATCTCTTCTGTGTTGTGTGGAATTCAGGGACTTTGGTTTTTGAATGGCAGATGGCAGAGGTAGTGTGGTACAACTGCTGGTGTATCACACTGCTCACCCTCCCTGGAAACATTTACTCCTGGGTGCTAGAAAGAACACTGACAGATTGCCTTTAAATCTTTCACACCATGTGACCCAGTTCCTCAACACATTCCTTCAAACAAAAGGTTCGCGTTTCAGAAAGTCTGAATTCAACCTGGCCAACTCCTCTGCCTGCTCACAAACAAGGATGGGAGCAGGAACACACAGAAGAAAGAAAAACAAACAGAGTGAAGTGAGGAAAGAAAGAAAATTGGGAGCAGGGAGAGATCAAAGTAATTGGCATCACAAGCATGTTCCAAATATTTATCGTCATAAGGGCAAAAATAATACACATACACATATCCAATGTGTTAATCCAAACATTCCTGCAGGAAGTACAGAGGGTGTGTGTTTGCGGAGGGAGGTGTGAGTGAAAGTGTGGACAGACAAGCCATGTATGCATTCATATCTGGATGCCTATGATGTCAGTTTGTTTCTATATAGTGAATGCTGTGTGTTTGGGCTGGCCTGGGGAAGGGGGTGTTTTGTCTGGATTTTTAGATCAAACAGTCTGACCCTCCCTGGGCACAGTCTTCGTATGCATGTGTGTGTGTGTGTGCGACGTGTACCACTAATTGCCATTAATGTCTGATTACAGGGGGCAAACAAGAGGGTGGACTGGGGGAAAGTGGCATGCAATGTTCCTGTCATTTTCCTGCCATTTCTGTCCTTGCTGCACTTTTTCCTCTGCATCTCAGTCCACTCTCCTTCCCTCCTTCCTGTCTGGCTTTCTTATCTGTCTTCTAATCGCAGTCCTACTATCAAGAGTTTGGGTTTAAAATAATGTAACCACAGAGAGAGGCATGCTGCAAGAACACTGGTTATATAATCAACAGAGTAAAACAGGTAGAAGAGAGGGAAAGAAAGGAGAAAAGGAGAAAGTGTGAAAGAGCAAGACAAAAGGTGTCAAACGGGCCTGTAACCACACTCAAGCATCTTAAAAAAACAGGTTAGTGATTCATAAGCAAACACCTACAGTTTCTTTATACAGCACTTATACCTATCATCATGTTGTGTCCCCCACATCCTGCCAAAACAGCTCTGACGCATCAAGGAATGGACTCCACAAGACCTCTGAAGGTGTGCTGTTGATTCTGGCACTAAGACATTAGCAGCAGATAGTTTAAGGTGTGAGATGTAGCCTCAAACAGTCGGACTAAATGTTCATCACATCCCACAGATACTCGATCAGACTGAGATCTAGGAAATCTGGAGGCCAAGTCCAGGGCTTTGACTTCCTCAGACCATTCCTAAACAAAGAGGCCACTGCAAATAGGGAACACTATTACTATGATGTACTTGATCTGCTGCAATGTTTAGGTAGGTGATATGGGTCATCTTTGGAAGTTTTTCCTTGCCACTGTCGCCGTCACCCTTGGCTTGCTCATCAGAGATTTACTTATTTATTTATTTCTTCTCTCTCACACACACTCACATACATAATTTTCTCTCATTTGTGAAGCAGCTTTGTGACAATGACCATTGTTAAAAGCGCTATATAAATTGAATTGAAAGTAACATTCACGTGAATGCCAATACCACATACTAACCACTATATACCAGGAACTCCCACGGAACTTGTCATTTTGGACAAGCTCTTACCCAATCATCTGGCTATCACAATTTGGCCCTTTTAAAAGTTGCTCAAACCTTTAAACTTGCACATTTTTCCTGCTTCCAACACATCAACTCCAAGAACTGACAGTTCACTTACTGCCTAATACCAGATAACTGGCATCTATCACTTTACCGGTCAGTGGTTTTAATTTTGTATTTGATCATTGTACTTTCTACTAGCTAAAGTGAATGAGGTGAACCTGGCAGGTTGCAGGTAATGTATTTTATGTTCAGAATTGTTCAGATTGAAGCCATAAAATCAGGTCAAGGCACTACATTATGTCAAAAATCCACCCTGGCTCTTTGTTTCTTTAATAAAAGAAAATGTGATGCCTGCCAGTAATCACATAATATTGGATACTGTGTGCCATTCACAGACAGTCACTCTACTCACCATGTGGTGGGCGCGATGGTAGCCACTGGCAGGGTCACACTGGTCAGAATGGCCATAACACAGGCACGTTCCTTTTAGAATGAGGTCGTAAATGGCATAAGGGGCAGTGGGGAGGTTGGCACTGCCCTCTTTTAGCTGGCACGGGCACTGCTGGGGCTGCAGCAGACGCACACGCAAGTTGGTAACACCCAGCTGGGCACGAGCCGCTGCGCTGTAGGGGTCAAATGCATCCAAGGGGGAGAGGGCACGATAGATGACCTACAGATCCACACCCAAACACAAGAAACAAAAAGTCAGAAGCCCCTCAGGTGTATCAGAACCTGACTGATTTGGCAATTTTGTGTCTGATCTATGTATAGAATTTCTTAACAAAATAATAATTTCAACAGATGCCAGTGTTAGTTCATTTATTGATGGACATGAGAGTTAGTTGTCAGTTATGACTGTCAGTTGATAACTGTGTAATTTCCTAAAATTAAATAAATAAATAAAGACACAATGTTTTAAGTAATATTACCATGTTATGGTAACCACATTTCTCCATTCTACATAATAAAAAAAACCTTGATGCAGATCATATTTATGGTTAAGAAATTAAAAACATGCTGTTTGCTCCTCAAAACATAAGGTCCATATCTGGAAACCAGACAGATGAAATGTTTATGTGATGTCACAAAAATCAACACACCTATATATAATTGCCTATTCAGCCTACAGAATGGATGGGCATGTCCTTCAGCCCAGGCTGCCTTTTGAATGAGGTGGAATACAGGGCATCCAATCAGAATAGAACTAATTTGCATGTCAGTCTTAAAGGCACAGAAACAAAATGCCTATTTTTTGAACACCATGAACAACAGTGCACATATTCCTACCTCTCCGCCGCTGCAGGGCCGTGCTGATGAATATTTCTCTGTGCACCCGCGGCCGTCCTCCATCCCAAACTGTCTGCTACAGTTTTGGGCGTACAATCGCAGTGTGCTCCACGTCTGGCCAAAATCCTGGGAGCGTTCCACCGCCATTGCGGCTGGCCGAGGTGAACGAAAGATTAGGATCAGGTGAGTGAAATAAAACTCCTCCTCCAGGTCCAGCTGTAGTATCTCTGTGACGGCATCTCGGGCAGACTGCCACCAGGTGGGGGGGCGCCTGAAGGGCGAGTTCATCATCGCACTGGGCGGGTGAGCCTGCTCTGCCACCGCCGGGTCACAAACCCCGCACTGAGGCACACAGCTGTTTTCATCATAGTTACAGAAGTATTCAGAAGAGGAGGAGCCACACTGGGTGTTGGTGCTCAGGTGCCTCCCCACAGCCAGGTTACCCATGCGAGGGTTACACACTCGACTTTCACAGCCTGATACACACAAACAATCAACATATCACACACCTGAATGACACTGATGTATATGTACATGTGCTTCTAAACTCCATTGTTTCTATCCTGCATATTCAGGGTCAGTTTCTCATACATAAAGCCTATAGGGTCGGTCTCCCGGACAGGGATTAAGCCTAGTCCTGAATTATGTAGTGCTGTGAAAAGAGATTTTCAATTGAAAAGGAAAGGGTGGTCCAAGACTATGTTTAAACCCTGTCTGGGAAACCAACCCATAGAGAATTACCATTTTAGTCTAGGCTTAGGTATAATCTAAGCCCTGGAAGCCAGTCCTAACACACTTTAATGTCATCCTTTATAAAGCCGTTAAATGTCCAGGACCTGGCAGTGGGTGCAAACATTTACTACACACTTCCACAAATTAGTATAATTCAGACAGTTTGGATTGTTTTTCATTTAGTAACTGATCAATAAGCCTTAGGATATAATAGACCTGATATTACAGGAGGTTCCCTATCCACTGAGTGTACTCAAGTGTGTTGAAACAGGAAAATATTAAAGCATGCAGGGCTGAACTACTTTAGAACTGGGCAATACTGCTCTGATACATATCAGTGCTGGACAATACATTATCTTTAAATGGTAGTGACATATCATAATATATCAGTTACAGTGATACTGGAATGTTTTTAATCGACAATGACTTTGATATCCATGATAGAAAGTCCTTAAAATACCACTGTGACTGTACTTTATTTTTCATTATAATTTTAAGCCTACTCATGGCATAAAGGACCAAATAGATCAAAGAACAGATTAAAATCGCTATAAATTAAATGCACATAAAACGCCTTTAATCTTCTATGCATGTTTTGGAGGTTTGTTCTAAAGTTTGTGATGACCACTCCACAGAGCACCTTCAATATTTGATGATTGTTTGTTCCCACCAATACCCCTTTTATTTGTATGTACTTTTTTGAAGACTGTCTGTTTGTCATGGGTTGACATTTGCAGTACAGTGAACAGTTACCTTTTGTATCATTTTAAGAGAACAGAAGAAACGGTCTAATCAAAACAAGCCCTGTAACACATTATTCTGGCAAAGGGCTGCAGCAGTCAGGAAGCTCAGGAAGCATGGGTTCATTAAAAAACATATATAATTTCATCCATTTATCATTTCTTAAAAACACTGTGGTGCTGTTTTACAAAACTGTTAGAATAATTACATACTACATACTGTTATTACACATTAATGACTCATGTGTGAGCTACTTATGCACATTCACTTATGCCCACGTTTCTCGGAGTGGCTATGCGGGCGCGCGCGTTTGTGTGCGTGTGTATGTGAGTATGTGTGTGTGTGTGTGTGTGTGTGTGTGTGTGTGTGTGTGTGTGTGTTAGACTGGGGGGTTGCACCTGCGTTAAGCAGAAAAGACACTGACCTGAACGCACCAAGTGAGGACCACCACACACGAGCACGAGAAGCACAGTCCATCTCTCCATCATTCTCCCGCCAGGCGCTCAAGTCGAAACTTATCCTTTACAGCAAATAAGACGCTGGAGTGTATTCTCGTGTCCAAAACAAGCGTCAGGTTCTGCCACAGACTTTCTCAGACTGCAAGTAGAAGCACGACCTGCTGAGCGCGAGGCCGCCAGGTGCAGTTCACTTCCAGCACTGACGAGCACGAGCCGCTCACCTGTGCAGCTCCAGCAGCCATTAGCCCACCTGTTTACAGTCTTACACTCACACGCTCAGCTTTAGTCACCTAGTTTTAGTTCCGCCTCTCTCTCTGGCTCTCCCTCTCTCTCTGTCTCTCCCTCCTCTCTCTCTCCTTCTCTCTCTCTCCCTCTCTCTCTCTGTGTCTGTCTCCCTCCCTTCTCTCTCCCTCCCTACTGTCTTCCTTCTCTCTCTCTCTCTCTCTCTCTCCCTCCCTCCCTCTCTCTCTCTCTCCCTCCCTCCCTCCCTCCCTCTCTCTCTCTCTCCCTCCCTCCCTCCCTCCCTCCCTCCCTCC
>JBBPCY010081848.1:0-25603 GCA_037974405.1 Brachyalestes nurse
AGTCAAGTTCTTCCACACTGAACTCCTCCAGTCATGTCTTTATGGAGCTGCTTTGTGTACTGGGACACAGTCATGCTAGAATAGAAAAGATTCTTCCCCAAACTGTGTCCACAAACCCTGAAAAACAGATATGTTTTGTCCATACTTTAGTATCTATCTTTCTCTCGCGCTTCACTAGACAATAGATTTACTGCTTATGAGACTCTGATCGGTATTGAAAACTGTCTCTCCTCTTAAAGGAGACTAAAGTCAAAATCCACTTTGCTGAGAACCTTTTATTGCAGATTTCGTCTACAGTGTGGGGTGAGACATGATTTGGAGGCCATTTGACAGTGCTAATGCAGGGCTCAACCTGAACATCAGTGCACCTCTTTTGAGACAAAAGAGTCATTATTGAAGTGCTGTGACCAGCATGGCTCTAAACAAAGCTAAAGCACCTCGAGGCAGCAATGCCAGGTTTAATGGATTTATACACTGGTTTTAATGGTGTTCTGCATGTATCTGCACGTGTTCCTGCAGGAATTTTGTTGTCTATGACTATAATGCCCTCAAAAAATGTAGAATCTGGTCAAAATATATTTACTCAGGAATACTCCA
Source organism: Brachyalestes nurse (assembly GCA_037974405.1). Taxonomy (NCBI): domain Eukaryota; kingdom Metazoa; phylum Chordata; class Actinopteri; order Characiformes; family Alestidae; genus Brachyalestes; species Brachyalestes nurse. The sequence goes on from JBBPCY010081848.1 coordinate 598, forward strand.
GGGTTTTTTAACCCAGTCTCATATTAAGGACAATACATTCCACTGAGAATCCACAGACTCAGCAGGATCTAGTGGAAGGATGCTGAATTGCATGGATAAACATTTGAAATATGTGAGTATGTAACATGAATCTAAAGTTACAGCCCTTACACTTGAAGTGTACAGGCCTTAGAATGAGAGAGACATGAGTGAATGTTTTTCTGAAGCTGTTCTCTTGTGTTAACCAAACATTTTTAAAAACATCAGCTTTACCATAACAAAAATCTATTTTTTAACTATTAACATGTAATTTGACGTTTGGGGTATTAAAAATGTATTAATTATTATTAAGGCAGCATGGACACTATCTTTTTAAGGGTAAAACACCACTATTTGACTGCGCATGAGTTTTTATCCAGGTTTTATACAATGGCTAAAGCTTTAGCTTAGTTGAAAAACATTAGCCACATTAGCCACTTGCCTTAACTGAGTAAAGCATAGCAAACCAAAACAAATGCTCTTTGACTTGAATTATACAAATCAATTCAAAGCCTTATTTTTAATATTTAAAAGCCTGCATGCCTATGTTTTTATCTGATACTAGAAAAAAACGTTACTGTGCAAAATGAAATGTCATTTTGGCTATCTGTTTGTCAGTTATCAGTTAAAGCTAGCATTATCATGACTACCTATTTTCACTACAGCTTTGGCCAGTGTTTGAAAACTGAATAAAACTTCATAAGAACAGTTTTGGTGACTTACTCATCTGTACTGTTAGAATATTGCCATGTCAACCTTTTATACATAGGTACATAGAAACTCTTTGTTGAGGATGATACACCCTGTGGTATATACACGTTGTGTACATATAACATGAGAGTTAGCGTGCATGTAGGAAGATCATTTTACATATGGGTCACGTCACCTCCTGACCATGAAGGCTCTTTGGGTATCAGTAGCAGCACCTGGACTGGCGTTTAACCATGTGTCACGTTAGCAGATGACTGACTGACTGACCGGTACCCACACACAAATGACAGGCTGACCACTGAGGTATGGAGTTGAGAGAAGAGATTTAATTGTATGCAAAAAAAAAAGTGTGATTCATTGAAGCGACCATCTAAAAACATTGCTCAAACCAATCGTAGACTTGGAGTCCAAAGTCTATCCTATTCTGGGGTTTATTAGCCAGTGCGTCCTGGCTAAGCTTTTTGGTTAAACTTCACAAACACTACATGAACAAGTGTTGGGATGCACTTGTTTTTCAGGGTTTGGGCCAGGTCCCAGTAAATGGCAATCTTAATGCTTTAGCATATTTATCACATTATGCTTTGCGGACACACTTTCGGGAAACAACGTTTTCTATTCCAGCAACACTGCCCAAGTGCTCGAAGCAAGGTCCATAAAGACATGGATGGGGTTGAGGTCAGGGATGAACTGGAATGGAGATTGTGAACAAGGTCTTCCGAAATCAGTGCCTGACTTCTTAAGTAGGTCCATATGGACCAACTCCATATTAAGGTCTATGTATTTGAATGCAGTGCCAGTAAGAGTCTCTCTTGGTGTAATGGCCAGGCATCCCAAAAATTTTGTCCATGTAATGTTAATTGCACTTTTGGCTTGTTTATTATTTAAGACTTTAATATTCATAATACATTGGAGCTTTTAGCCAGTGTAAGCATTCCTAGGCCCTCTGGGTCCAATCACACTGCCACCGTTGCTGGGTATGCTTGGTAACATGCTCAAAGTCTTCCAAGCATGCTAGACACACTCTGTACCCTTTACACAAACAGTGGACATGCTTGGATCTGCCTCTTAAATGGAGATAAGAAAGCCATTTGAAACTGCAGGCAGACCTTGCGTGTCAGGGGAAGAGCTGTATATGTGAGTACGTGTTTGTTTGTGTGATACTTGATATGAAAGGGTGTGTGTTTGCTGTGTTGATGTTTTGGGTGAAATCATAGCCTACGGCTGTTAAGGTTTTATATGTGATGAGCATCGGGAATATATGCTCTCATAACAGTTTTAAACATTTAGTAGAGGACTTTCAGAGAGCATACCCACTAAATAACAAAAATAAACACACAATCTTTAAAAGAAACTCATTTTCTGTGTATCCCAGGTATAGTCAGGCTATTAGAACCCATCGTTTTTTTTATGTAATTTCCATAAAAATGCTTGATTTAGGACATATGATTTACAACAAAAGAAAACAACAAAAGAAAACTTTACCGCCACAGGCAGTAGTTTCAGACAATACTGGCCTGATCTTCACAAAGCAGTCATGATTTAAAGGACTGTGGCGTCCTAAACCACATCCACGGATCTTAATGAAGAGCGGTTTGAGCAGGTTGAGGCATATTTTGGTGATGCGTTTGCACAGAAACAATTGGACTAATTAGGTGTGTAATGATGTGCAGTGTGAGGATATGGTACCTTGCTCAAGGGTACCTCAGTGGTGCTACTGGCCATCCTGGGATTCGAACCCACAGCCTTTCGATCACAGGGGTAACTCCCTAACCACCAAACAACCACCTGCCCCAAAAAAGGTCTGTGTGTCTGTAACAATTGGAGTAATTGGGTGTGTAATGACGTCTAATGTTTGTTTGCTATATTATATAATATTTGTATTACATAATGTCCCTGTGCTGCTGATTAACTATTTCAAATGAGGTTCTTACACGTTTAATGCTCTGTCCCACTTTACCTGCAGTTACAGGGGGTGTGCAGTGTCTGAATAAGACGATATTCAAAATAGTATCAATACAGATCATAATAAATCACCCACTTTCTTTCATGAGAATTTCAGAACTTGATTTATTTAATATGTAAAATGCTCATCCATCATTCATCCATCAAGATGTTTTCTGAATGTGTTACTGCTGTGTACATTACTGAATACATTTAGGACAGGGGCTTCCATATTCAACCTTATTCCATTAGTATTCAGCTTTAACCAAATATTCTGCCCAAGTCTGGATGTGGCTTCTTTAAAGCTGTCTTGATTTTGGCAAATTTATAGTTAATAGCCAGAGGGGAGCCTGCGGGGCTTTCTCCATAGATGAGGCCTTCAGAGAGCCCAAATGAATTCTGTCATTTGTATTTCATTTTTAAAATTCAATAGATGATAGTTGTATTTAAAATCTACAAGTGCTGCAGTTTTTCTCTTTGGTTTTGATCCACAGAAAATTCTTCCTTCCCACCACCATCAGACTATACTACTCTGTTGTGCAATTTCTTATGTTGAAATCATTATCATTAGGTGATTTATTGTCTTATTATGTACAATATCCTGTGCAGTTCTCTTACTGGGTGCTAAATAATTTCGTTATGTGTAATAGTTTCACCATGTGAAATAATAATAAGAAGAATGTTTCTTCTAGACCCTTTGCCAGAAAACATTTTTTTTATTTTCAGAAATGTAACAAAATTTCTCCTGATGTTTGTCACTTTCTTTTTTCTTGTGTTGATGTAAATTTTTCTGTCTCTCAGATTCTCCTCCTGAGAGGACAGGACGGAGGCGCAGCATGCCAGGCTCTGCCCCTGACAAAGCCCCGCCCACAATGGAGCCCACCGCTGCTGCCACGCCCTTCAGAGTCACAGTAAGTGCTGTGTGTGTCTGTGCCTGTGTCTCAGCTCAGCCACAGCTTTATTTCACCAGGTTGTGTCTGGATAGACCATCATTACTAATCTTAACCAAAAAGTCGAAGAGTGGTACAGCCAAACAGGGAGATATTATCCTTGGGAAGGAATTTAACATGACTGACCTGGAACAAAACGAGTGCTTGATTCGCTTTTCTGGGCACTGATTACATTCTGAATGGCCACCATTGAGAGTCAATGAAAATTGCATGTCAGTCATCCTAACAACAGGGCTGGGTAACAAATTCAGCAGCAAGGGGAGAACATTAATAAACATGATTTTTTAAAATTTAGTTTATTTATCTTTTAGAAGATAAACTGCCTCGGCTGTTCAGAAGTTGAAGGGTAATCCTTATAGCTGCTGTTAGTTAAATCGGCAGATGAGCTAATGTTACAGCTAAAACTTGGAAAAGAGGCTCAGTGGGTCACATGGAAACATGTTTTGTTTGTTGAGGGGACTGCTATCTTGGTTAGCCTGCTTCACAGCTTGGGCCTCTCTGTAGCACGTTAAGGCCTCATGTTTTGCTGTGGCAAAGGCAAATCTTATCCAACAGTGAGAAACAACACAAAGGGTACCACTCCTGAGCACTCCTACGCTGGCCTGTGCTCACACTGCACTGAAGGTTCCAGGCCCGAGCGTGCTTATGTCATCGCATAACTCACTGCTTTATCCTTTTCGCCCAGTGAGCTGCCAGATTTACATTTTGCAGCTCTGTAGATACTGAAAAGTTCTCTAGCTCTTCAACACATCGGTAAGTGGCTCATTGGGATCCACAAAGATGAAGATTTCCCAGATATCTTCTGTTCTTGTGTGTTGTACCTAGTTGTTCCTGGATCCCAGACTCTCGCCTGCTCAAAGTAGACTAAAGTATGTATTTGTCATACATGAACTGCACACAGTGAGAACAGTGTGAAACTGTTCTCTGCACCTAACTCCACCGAGTAAAGCAGTGGGCAGCTGTCAGTGCAGTGTGAGGATATGGTACCTTGCTCAAGGGTTCCTCAAGGGTGCCACTAGCCATCCTGGGATTCGAACCCACAGCCGATCAAAAAATGTGGAATTAAACAAATCTGTAGTTGGCTAGCGACAGAGTGGAAATCTGCACCCTGGACCATCCAGCAAACACTTTTGCTGTAAAACAAAGTCAGGGTTTTGCCTCCATGTTAAATGAGTTCTGTGCTTGGTCCCGGTTAGCAATCACACTAGATGCACCTGGGGGTGAGCCCAGGCACAGTGTGGAGTGATCACTCCAACCAAGCTGGATTTCAGGGGCCAAACATGCTCGGTCACAGTACACCCTCAGTGAGAACGTCCTGGGATGGCAGTTTTTTTCTGGTGTACCTTGTGACCGCTGACTAAAATACCCAGGCTAAAGGCTAGGCTAAACACTGAGCTGTATAGAAATATGCTGCATGTTTTTGCATGGTTGCCATTTTTAACACCAGCTTCTGCAAACCTGCCTACTGTCTCCTATTAAAAATAAGTTTCAGGTCACTGGGATTTTGCCCCTTTTTAGGTAGCATGTGTCTGTGTCTGGGACTTGTATGTGTGTATATGTCTGTGTGTGTTTATATGTCTGACTAAAAGAAAGACTGAAAGAGTTTTTTATTCGATCTGAAGCTGCTGGACAGATCATTCCTGAGTGTTCAACTTCAGAAACAGTGTATGTGTGTGGTAAAGTCAAGCTATAAAAGTTTCTAACTTTCCATTAAGGGCTGCAAGACATTTTGCGGGAAGCTAATTTCCTTCTGCTAAAGTCTTGAACTTAACTTGTGGCATGTCTGTTTCATTAAAACATGAGCATCCACGCAAAAAAAAAAACACATTTACATGAGTGGTTTTCCTCTGTGTAACAGGCCTGCTGTAGTTTATGCTACTGATATCACTGTAATTAACCACATAAATGGAGAGCATGTAAAAAAAAAAATGGGAACTTCATAAACACTTCAGGCCGAGTGTTTGAGAGAAGCACAGATAGCATTTTTCAAGTGAATATATTGATTTATATTCAAATTTAGATACGAGCTTTAATTTTAAATACTAGAGATTTTGTCCAAACCTGAGTATAATTAAACAACTGTTTGTCCAAGCCCAAGCCAACCCATATCATCAAATTTTGATGAGAAAACATACCACAACATCACCAAAAGTGCTGATTAAAACCTGATATTTTCTTTTATTGCTCCTGATATTTCTAATGATAGCTCCTGATATTTTCAGGGACAGCTTCTGATATTTCTAATAATTACTCCTGATATTTCTAAGCGATAGCTCTTGGTATTCCCTACGATAGTCTGATATTTATAATAACTCCTAATATTTCTAATAATAGCTCCTGATAGTTACTGTATGGAAGTCCTAGATTTGAGCGTAGGATTCAAACTTAATTAGGAGTTCATGAATTAATAATGCTTTTACAGTGCTGCTGTTATGGTCTGTGGAATTATTTTTTTTTAGCAACTCCTGCCTTATGCAGCCTACTTCTTTCAGTTTTATGGCAACCATTTAAATCATTAAAGTTTTTACAAGCCTTTTACACAGCCATAGACCTCTTCAAAGCCTCAAATTCCATTAAAAATGACAGTGGGTTTATTGGTTATTAAAGGCTGGGTACAGGGTTGTCTCAGCAGCACACTGTTGCCTCTACTGGCCATTGCTGGAAATGCACCCACTTTCATGAACAGCAGAGATGGACTTGCTCCATGGCCACCTTCCTTAATCTGTGTTTGATCCTCCTTACACTGCATCCACCTTACACTGCATACTACTAATAATGAACTGGTCATTGTTGTTAGTACTAACCATTAGTGTCTGACTTTATCCAAGAGCTCTTCAGTCAGCGAAGTTCTTGGCTGGAGTGTTTATTTTTACTATAGGCTTTAAAACAAATGAAGAGAAAGCTTAAAATAGCGAGTGTGAGGATTGTATTTATAGCTCTAGATTTAGACCGCCTGCTAGCCTTACTCTGAGAAACAAGTTTGCTCAGTGTGTTGTCTTTTTTTTTTTTTTCTGAGGATGTGTGCGTTTGTGTGTATGTGTGGGTATGAGTGTTCTCAAGAGTGTGTCTGAACAAGCTCTGTCAGTGTCATTCAGCCAGAATTAGTCTATTCGTTTCTGTGCTATTTTATTAAAGTGGTACACACCCTGATACGCACACTCTGGCCTGGACCAAACCAGTGGCAGCTGATTTCGTATTCACAGTCAGCATCATGACCCAGGAGACATGATGAGACCAGACAGAGTGAAGGACAAAGTTTTTATTCCATAATTTAAATGAAAGCATATTAAGTGAACTGAAATGGACATGTCTGGGGTCGGACAACTCAGAAATAAGGTCGACTGCTGTGCCTGCATTGGCAGGCAGGGGGCGAGTGTGGTCATCTAAAAAATGAGTGAGACGTTCATTCAAAATGACAAGTACAGACCAAGAAACCAGAATAAGAAAAAGTCATCCACTATATGGACAAAAGTATTGGGACACGCCTGTTTTTAAGCCTGTTCTTAATGCATCAGCAGACCTTTTTAATGCTTAATGCTTCAAAAAGACATTTTTGACAACGCCATGCTTCCAACTTTGTGGACACAAAAGGGGATGAAGAACCTCTCTATTAAAGGCTGTGGATTTGAATGTAGTGTCATTAAAGTCCCTGTTGGTGTAACAGTCAGGCAACACTTTTGTCCATATAGTGAATATTATAGCATATGGAGCCTTCCTGCATGTTCACACATCTAATGAATAGCCAGTAGCCATGTTTCTCAGTTCTTTTTTTAATTAGGTAGACTTTTTAACTGTTTAAACTGAGAAATCATAACACTCCAGATATTATGGCTACTGATCTAATTAATGGGCCCAGATTTAAGCTTATAAGATGGAGAAAATACTGAGTTTCTGGATGATTAGGTACTACCTTGTACCTAAACTATTTGGACATTTGTTTTAGAAACAACTCCCACTTTGATGGTATACAGAGTGTAACTATAGCCATTCAGTTGCAATCGACATGAAAGTGACTTGTTTGCAGGGAAGAACCTACCTGTCTTCTTCAACAAAGATTGGATGTTCCTCAGAGAAAGAGAACCTAGAGATATTATCAAGTCCTGGCTATTTTGGCTATTTTTATTAACTTTCTCTTTAAACAGACACCAAGTCGAGGGTTGGTGTCATTGTTTAAGAATAGGTTTAATGAGACATGGTGTATTGTTATGAGCTTAACGTTTGCTATATGTAGTGCTGAAAGTTTTTTAATGGTCAGTCAGTGGCCTAGTTGTCTTTTTGTCTGGCTGAGAAACAGATTAGTCACTTGGTTCCTCGATCATGCTTTGACGTCTTGATTATGACTCGCAAAGCAGAAGCTGATTTCTGCAATGCTTATGTTTTATACGGTGTTCATTTCTCACTTTTTGCAAATATTTTTGTAAAAAAACAGAATTTAGATTTGTTATTTTGTGTTGTACATCTCAGAAGAAGCTGCAGATTACTGTACATGCACGGCTGCTACTGTGGAAAAGTGATGCTGCAAGGCAGCAGTATTCCAGCAACACTATGTTTACTGTGAAGTTTTAGTTTATTGAAATCATTGTGCAAAGGAATTTTTTTACTCAACTTAAAAGTAAAGGAGCCTTCCTGATGTCTGTTTAATGGGATTTTCATGATAGAAAATTCAGATTTGTTCTGGTTGCATACCTGTTATGGTCTGCGATTGTGAACGGCTCAAAGACTGGACAGTACTGTTACAGATGTAGCAGGTTTTTCAGTGTGAAAAATCTTTTAATCTTTAAAAATTCATACATAACTCTTGATTATCTTTGTTAGTAGTCTTAGGTAAACACTCTGATCTTTGAACTTCATTAGGCTAATTGTATCCCATGTCCCAAAAATACAGTACGGAACATGTGTTTTGTCTTTCAAGTATGAAACAATTCTCCGTTTCATTGAATGGTTGGCAGCCCTATTCATGACGAAGTGAATGAAACAGCACTGAGTGGATAAGGGGGGTGGACTATTGTATTATTGGCTACAGCATAACTTTCACGCATTGAGCTGTTTATTTGTTGTTTTCTATAAAAAAAGTTATACCCCAGCACTGAGAGGTATGGCACGCCCCTGACCACCACCTGGCCGTTAGTCAACACGTGACTAGAGAATAGGTGACAAAAAGACATGAGTCAGTAATTGTCTAGTGTTTACACTGTCAAAATTTTCTGACCAAAACAGAAGTGGTCAAAAATGACAATCATAAAATCTTAATGCATAAACTTGTGCAGAAAAAGTTGAGAACATTTTCTTTCTCCTGTAAAGTGACTTTTTTGCAGGTAGGAAGTTTTGTTCCAGCCATAGGCTTTACAGTAGCTGCTGGAGCATTTCTGTGAAGATTTGATTGCATTCGGCCACGAAAGCATTGATGAGGTCAGGTACAGACTTCCAACTCATTCGAAATGTACTGGATGGACCTCTTTTACTCCAGAGAACACAGTTCTTCAGAGCCCCTTTAGCCAACACTTGCATTAAGTATGATGACCTTAGGCTCATGTGCTCTTGGTAAATCAATTAAGTGCGCTTCTTGGCCAATGGATTCTGGGCAAAATGCCCTCTCCATAACTAGACAGGGCCTGCTATCAATCACCCAATCTAAACGGTGATGTCAGGAACGTAGAAGATTAGAGTAGATGAACCATAAAGGGCCTCTCAGCTTTTATTGCTCAACACATTATCATCAGCCCCTCTTTTTGTTTACAAAGCAGCTTTGTTGATGTACTCTCTCATAGTCTTTGACACCACAAACAGGACACTTTTCATCACCATTACATTAGTAAGTAGTTAGGAAGTAATAAAACGGGCATAAAAATCTCAAAATATGTCAGTATGTATCTTTCTCAAATTGCAATAAATGGTCAGTGCCAATGCAGTGAGTTTTAAAAAACCTTTTTTAGTCGTTGACTCTGACCTGTGATGAAATATGAATGGTGGCCCGGTAGTCTAGCACCATGTTATGTACTACTTCTATCATATGGGCCTGACAGTTCTCTGGAATTCTTTTTGAGCTATGAAAACATTCCACTACAAAACATGCCCTTATATATAAGCATCAATACATGAAGCAGAGAATCTGAGCTAGCTAGCAAGGTAGCATACAGTGAAATGCCTTTAAGTGGTAAAAACATATTTCTCCCAGGAATATCCCAGGAATTAAATGGAACAGGCATAAGTCTGAACACAAGGTAGAGTCAGATTTACAGTAAAACTGATCCAGCAGTTCACCTACAGTACCCAGTACAGTACCTGTTACTTAATTACAACTCATGAAGCTTTTCTTCACAGATAGTTCTCACTTTTCGAGTTTGTTTTGTGTATTTGGTGGCGTACGGCTCAGAATAAGCAGCAGATAACTGCCCCTGTACACGCACGGCTGCCGCTGCTGAAAAGTGGTGCTGCATGGCTGGCAGTGTTTCTGCAAGGCTATGCTTGCAGTGAAGTTTTCAGATTTGTTTAGTGAAAACATTGAGAATGATTTGGGTTTTTTTTTATCCAATTCAAAAATAAGAGGCCTTCCTGTCTTGTTTAATGGGATTTTCATGTCAGATGTGTTGAACACATTTATTCTGACGCAAACCCTGAACCATACTACTACAGATGTGCCAGTAATGTACCAGGTGTTGGAGTGTGAACAGCTAATCTTGGGGTTTAATCTTATTCTTAATCCTAGGTTACCACACTGAGCTTTGAACTTATCTTCAGATGTCCTTAAAATATCAAGAAGAGTTGCAGGGGAGTTAACACTAGTGGCTACTGCATGACATCTACAGTATGTAGGAACGTTTTATCTTGCTATTTCAGACTAAAAGGTATAGCTGTACTGTTACATTTTGAAGACTGATGACTAATATATATATTTTTTTGCAATCAACTAACCCCAGAAACTGATGGTTAAATAGTAATGTTGTAACACTGATTACAATATTACTCACCACAAGTACACAAGGGGTGAGGATAACCTAGAGCAAGTTACTGTAGCTAGAGAGCTAGTTGACTAACTGTCTAAAGTCATGTATCTGGGGAATTAAGATCGAATCAAATGGAAATTTTTCACCACAAATTCTCATACAGAGAATGAATGAACTTTTTAACCTTCACCAAAAAGTCTGCTGTAGGCATAAGCATGAATGATATCACGATCCATAAGGTCCCCCTAACAAAGAAGACTGTGGAGAGCAGGAGACGTCTTTTTGGCTCCGTTTTGCATCTTCATCCAGAATTCAGTAAGAGCTAAAATCAGGGTTAGTTACCTTATTTTCCATGCAGCCCTTTACAAAATGGCTTTTTTGGCATGGTTTTAGTTTTGAGACAGGAAGTAAGTTGCGAGCTGTCTGTGGAAAGTGCAGGTTGTTGGGTGGCCAAGGTCTATGCACTTTTTGTCTGTTTTTCATTTATTACAGAACTAAACTTTATTTCGACATCTTTTTACAGTAATACACTTTGTTTTTCAAGGAACCTGAGCAGCATTTTCAAATTGCTGTGCAGATATGAAACTACTAAGTCAGGTTCTGCCCTCTGTATCAGTTTGTGCAGAGAATTGCTGAAGATAAATCATCAGCCCTGGATAGATGTTCAGATTCGAGTGATCTTTCAGGCTGATGTTTTTGAAAGAGCAGCTGCTTTAGCTACTGCACTAAAATGTCTGGATTTTAGTAATTTTCCTGCATGTGTAACTCCTATAGAAATCTTTTGTGACTGTTTTTCATATTTTTTCATATTTTAAAAATATGTATGTATTGGCGTCTGTAGGTACGTACATAAAAAATAAATTGTGAAGCATGTCATACAGTTGACCTTTTTTAGATTTTCCCCATGGCCAGTCCCCCTACAAGCAAGGCTTGCCCCTGTCACTTGTTTCTGCCGAGCTGGTAGAGCTAGCCCTTAATTCTTTATTCTTCCAAGTCATGTCATGTCATGTTCCTTCATATCTATCTTGCAGCTGGATGGGCTAGTGGTTAGGGTGTTGGCCCTGTAATCAGAGGGTTGGGGTTTGAATCCCAGCTAATGTAGTTGGGTAACCACAGATACCCTTGAGCAAGGTACCATCCCCACATTGCTCCCCGGGCGCCTCATTGGCGGCTTCCCTTAGTAAATGGAGAAATCATTTCACTGTGTGTTGGACTCGTATGACTCTGCATATGACAAATAAAGAATATCTTAATCTTAAACTGGGGTTAATACAATGCTGGACAACCAAACTTCTCGGAGAACAAGTCAGTCTGATTTACATTTACGGCATTTAGCAGACACTCTTATCCAGAGCGACGCACACCAGTGCTCAAGTAGTCTACATCTGTCCTTCAATCTGAAATGTTGTACTTAAATCAACATCTGCTATTCAACCAAGTTAATGCCAGCTAGGTTACACACCTAAACAACTCCTGTCAAAGAAAGGTCAGAGATTAAAGCAAAAGCAAGGAAGGCATGAAGTTAAGGGTATTTATTTATTTATTTATTTATTTATTTATTTACTTACTTACTTATTTAATGTGTATAGGGATAAAGAAATGAATAAGCAATGACAAGAAGCCTAAGATCTATTGGACTTCCAGTTATGGATGGCTGTGGCATCGCCAGGGATCCAGCACGCCATCTTGTGATAATAGAGTGAGCCACTCAGGAACCCTACTGATTTATTTGGCGCTAAATCAACTAGACATATAATACTGCCATATAATACTGCCATATAATGCTAGTATTTTTTAACATCTATTAGCATGGAAAGCCTGCTGTTGATGTCTGTGTCTCAGTTTTAAAGTTTAGCAGCACATACATGCAAGAAATACCTTTGTTTCGGAGTTTGCACTCTTGCTTCTTCTGATTTCCATCTATTTACATCATATTCCCAGCGCTTTCACAATGTAATTGATTGGTGCTCTGAAACACTGAGTGATTAGCCTGTGATTATGAAAGTGCGCGGGGTGGATAGCGTGTGTTCATTTAGACAGAGTAATCAGAGGGGGGGGGGGCTAATTACATAGAATATGCAAATGCTATAATTGTGAAGAGAGCAGCCTACTGACTGTTTATTTACAGCCTCTTTTAGATTCAGATGTTTGAGTGTGTCTTCTCGCGAGTGCCGACCTCCGCCGCTCTTTTTTTTTCTCCTTCTTTTCTGTTTCATGAGTTTTTTTCATCTCTCTTCTGCTGTGCTGACCTCAACAGGTCACCACACTCTCTTTTGACCTCTGCTGCCCTCGCGTCCTCGTCTTTCTGTCCCACTGCTCTCCCCGCTCCTTCTTTCTTTCTTTCTTTCCTCCTTCCATCCGTCTCTCCCCGCGCACTTCGATGCAGGCCTGCTGTTTCCATGGCAACTTCCGCTTAGAGGAAGTTGATTCCCAAGCAATGAAAACGTGACAGGAGAACACATGTGGAAGGGGGGGGGTGTGAATAAAGGAATTAATGAAATAACTGCATTTCAAGATGTAATTACTGCTGGATGACCTTGAATGAATGGGAGAGTAAAATGATTTCTGTCTCTCATTTCTACCCCCTTTTCTCTCTCTTTTGTCTCTGTCTCTCTCTCTCTCTTTCTCTAATTAGGGTTTCTTGAGCCGCAGGTTAAAGGGATCTATAAAGAGGACCAAGAGTCAACCCAAACTGGACAGGAACAGCAGTTTCAAACACATCCTGCCTGGCTTCAGGCCCATGGACAATGACCGGTAAGAAGGTGACATTCTGTGACACCTCTATTAAAAAACGAATTGGGCGGGAGGTGCAAATCTACATATAGTGAGTGAATTCCGCTGCTTGAAGGTGAAGGTGCACTCAAGGTTGACACAGGCATTCAATACAAGCTTACATCTCCATAAAAAGGCTTTGCAAATAGACTGAGACCCTCTAGAGTAGCTATAGATATAAAGCGCCCCCAGCATTGGGCTGTGAAGCCAAAAAAGGCTGTTTTTTCTGTTCCCCTGTTTTTGACAGCTGCTACTGAAGTAGAAATGAGGGGTTTTAAATTTTGTGTATACACACTGAGACGCAGTGAGAGTGTGCCTGCGCTTGACAGGTATCTGGTTATCGAGGTCAGTGCTGACACGCTGTGAAAACCGACAGCGCTTTACACTCCAATCTGTCGTTTCTCAGTCTCCCTACTGTTCCCTCTTTTCCTCTCTTGGAAATATCTCTCATTTTACCGTCAACAGAAAGACACTCGCGCTCGTTCCTCTGCTGTTTGATTTCTATGGCTCAGTACCCCTGGCCTTTTTCCAGAGATAGTCTGTTGTGGAATTAACATCATTGGTCATTGATGGACTGATGATGAAGGTACTGATGCTGTCAGAATTTGTTGTGAAGTTGGAAAACCAAGAGTGCAACCACAGAGCTCATTTCCTGGCTCCAGTCCCTCAGTGGTGGAATGAGTTATAGGAAGCAGCAATAAGTTACGTCCGTGTACAGTCTTGCTATACACCAGTGGTTCCCAAACTGGGGGGCGGCCGCGGAGGTATTGCAGAGGGGCACACAAATGGGATAACCTGTGTAGTTCGAATAGGGGGGGCTCATTAATGTTCTTATCTAGAAACAAAAAGGGAACCACTGCTATACACTAATATACAGTACCAGTCAAAAGTTTGGACACACCTTCTCATTCAACGATTTCCTTTGTTTTTATTATTGGCTCCTTTGTAGATTAATAGTGAAATCATCACCTATTGCTCTGATGACAGCTTTGCACAAGAATTGACCTGGAATGGTGTTTAATTAACAGGTGTTTTTTGTGGAATTTCTTGCCTTCTTAATGTGTTTGGGATCATCAGTTGTGATGGTGGGGTTGGTACACAGTTAGTGATCCTATTCCACTATGGTTCTACTCCACAGTCCATCATTACCTGAATATAAAACATTCTGGTTTGGTTTTTATTGTTTTTTGTTTTTTTTGTTTGTTTACTGCATAATTTCATGTGTTCCTTCATCATTTTGCTTGTTTTCACTATTAATCTGCAATGTAGAAAATAATAAAAACAAAGAAAACATTGAATGAGAAGAAACTTTTGACTGGTAGTGTATACACACACACACACACTTTATTAGAAACCCCAGCCTTGCCACTCCAGCTTTCTTGTTTCATCGTTTGTATTCATCGTCCACGAGTACTTCATCAGAAGTTTCTGACCACCGAGGCACTGCAGACTGAGTGGTAGACCACTGTCAATAGGGGGGAACCCACGTGGGCTTCTAGGCCTTCAGAGAAAGCCTAATGAGCTGAAAAATACATTCGTCATTTGTATTCAACAGAATCATTTAAACGAGGTAAGTGTTGCAGTAGTTCTGTTCATTATTAAGTTTTGATTGGGTTCGTGTCCTTCACTTTTCATAGATTTGATTATGTCCCCTGAGGTCCCGTTATGACATTCATTTTTACATGACCATTTTCGAACCTCTCTTTATCCCGTAAAATTACAGCAAGCCAGTATGGCCTATAAATAATACAGCAGTATTTTTAGGGCATATCGCAATATACACATTTCTCATTCTTTATAAATCTCTTTGGAAGCACTTTTAAAATGGTTTTATTATTTTGTATTATCGGCATAAGGTTTAATTTTGACACCAAGGTTAAAATAAAAACAAAACACTTCCAGTGGGTAGGTTTTATTCCATTCATGAAGGCTACACGCATAGAAACAACATTTTAAAAAACACATTTCTCTCATAGTGAGTAGATTGGTCATTAACCCACCTGACCTCCCACTAATTTTTCAGCAGTACAAGTAACTAATAACCTCATTGTGGCACAGCCTATATGCGTGGGCTCCATTTCAAAACACTGCTAGTCTTTTCGTGTAAGTATCCACATCTGAACAGGAAACAAAGAGATGGACAGACAGCCACACCTGTACAAACCCATGTGTTCCACAAATAAACAGACTTGTCAGTGTAATCGCTGGTCCTGCTCTCCTCTGCTGACTTGACCTTTTCTGCCATTTCTTCAATGCATCGCTAAACACGTCCAGCTTACACGCGAATATCTTTTATTCTTTAATGTCTCTTTGTAAGCCTTTAGACAGAACCTCAGAGCTACAGAGAGGCCTCCTAAATATACCGTCCCACATTTCACAGTGCGATAGCTTCTGTCGCATGTTGTTTTTTTTTTTTTGTTTTTTTAGCAGTGGCATTGACTTAGAGGGTGTTTGTTTGCTTTTGATAACTGGACACATCCCATCTGATGGATTCAGTCTGATCTTTGAACATTTTCTTGCGTTTCGTCTAAAAATGGCACTTAACACTCGCACATTCAGACCATAAAGAAACACTGAAAAACAAAACAGTCTCTTCTGCCCATTGCTTGTGCTTTCTTAGCTATTGGTACTGCCATCATTTACCGAACCTGCACTGCTGCCCTGCACACTTGCCTGGAGAGTGGTATGAATAGGTGGTGGAGTTTGTGATTATATATGTATTTGAGTGTTTTCCCTTTAGTTGTGTCCCAAACCACTCACTTCTATACTTCATACTGAATGCATTTCTTATGGCTCTGTAGCATGTTTACACACTATTTAGCGTGGTAGTGTGCAGTTTGAGACATAGCCATTGTGTCTTGGACAGGTAAGGGCCATTGGGGAGAAGTCAAATGTAAAAAGTAAAGAACCCGCAAAGAACAAGCCACAATCGAGTATACTAGATATATCACCCACCCGCTACTTACAGAGAAACAGGCTGTTCTGTCTGGCGGTTGTTATTGTGTCTCATTCACAAGTACTCTAGACAAAACACTTGTACACCACCTGGCAAAAATGATGGATTCACCACACTTGGAGGATCACCCAGCTTTTTTGCTCTGTAGCAACTAAAATCACAGATTTGACCATATTGGTTTAATAGATGAACATTCTGGCTTAATGAAACATCCCTCAAACACATTAAATGACGTTCCTATCGCCTAAATAATGGAAGTATGGTTAGAAACCGGCCAGTGGGGTAGTGGGGGACTGACAAGAGATGGGCTACAGTCTGTAATTATACACCTATAAGGCAGATGAAGCTTATGTTTACTGGATGGTTAATACATCCAGCAATGTACAAAACATCACCATACAGGTACATGGATCTCAGTGCATGGAAATGTACCCCATCATACTCTTGCCAGAAGCACAAGGGAAAAGAGGATCGTCAGTGTGTCTGAGGCAATGGAATGGAAATAAATGTTCGGGATGTGAACTGGAGCGGTAGAGAACAAGAAGCAGTGTGAAGAAAGGAGACAAAAACTTGTTCTTATTAATAGTATATGCTCCCTTTCTCTTTCAAGTGTGAACATTTCAAGCATGTAAAAGCGCAGGATGTTCATTTTCTCGTTTTTGCTCAAGCATTACCTACTCATTTCTTCTTCATGCACTTCAGACTGGACCTATAAGCATTCATCAGAAACATTATCTTAAATTGTGACCTCTAAGATGATCTCACAGGCTACAAATAAATGGTACATTATAGAAGGTCAAAAAGCAAGGCTGTGTGTGTGTGTGTGTGTGTGTGTGTGTGTGTGTGTGTGTGTGTGTGTATACATACACACACACACTTTTATAATAACTTCTTTATAGAATACTTTTGTACATGTAGCAGCGCAAAGTGCAAAATCTACAACTGCCATTTTATTTTATCCAATATTTCCAGCGATGCTAAACAGTGATAAATCTGAAACCTCTAACTCCCCTGCATGTAGCTCTTCACCATGAATGGATTCTGAAAATACATTTCAGGTCAGAAGCTTCTCAAATTGAATGTCTCAGGCACCAGACAGTGTATTCATAACCATTTCATGTAATAACTTTCTGTGAGGAAGCTTTTAGAGACATTAAACTCTCCAGACATCTGATTCCTATTACTGCCAGTCTCTCTGGTTTAGACCTTAAAGATTTTATTATGCCTAATATATGAAATACCAAAGGATTTCCCCCTTTTTATGTAAAAGAACAGAAGAAAAATGCGTAAAGATAAATAAAGTTGGTGTGCTTCATAATGCTATAAATGTTAGCTCTTACTTAATAACTTGCCAATGTAATAAACCATAAAATACAGCTGGGGGCTGGTTTATGATATTTAAATCTCTATTTGCATTATTAAACCAAATCCTTGAAGGATTTAATATAAGTGATTCTAAATCACCTTATTTGCCATAACCCCAATAAGCTCATTATAATCTCATAAACACTCTAAGACACTCTTGTGCATTTTTAGCAATTACACTCATTCGCTCCTCCTTTCAAGCTACATTGTTTCCCTCTCTTGCATCATGTGTCATAAATCACTGCTGTGTTTCTTCGTTCATAGGCCCAATCGTGAACATCTCTGCTGCTATCTTTAGCTTGGCCTTACTGATAGCTCCTGCTTTGCCTTTTGTGAAATGGTAATACCGTTCCGCCCCACCTTGCAAATTCTCCTTTACATCCAATCTCAGCAAAAGCCTCGGGTGTTTCTTCTCGTTAATCTGGTCATTAGCCGTTAGCATGTCCCCCCAGCTTTGCTTTAGCTTAGTCTTTAGCATGTGGCCTGCTCCTCTGTCATAGTGACTTGGATGTAGTAGAGCTAACCTACGTCTAAGCTCCTCGCTGCTCATCCATTCTTTCTCCAAAAGGGATTATATGCCGTGTGGACGTCGCTAATCCTAAAAGCATCTCGTTTAACTGGATTAAGTGGAGTAATTGTCTGTGTGTGTATGGCATGAGTTGGGTGGCCTGTAGTACTGGGGTCTAGGAGTAGAGAAAGGGGGAATGAGTGCACTGGAGTTCTGTGGCTCAAAATGGATCGCTGTTGGACTCATGTACCCAGTGCCAGGCCTTATGTAAGTAAAAATTTTTTTTGTCCCGTGGCTACACGGACATGTATATAAGTGAGCTCTAAAGAGAAGGTGATGCAGTGGGTTTATGGCTAGAGTACAAGACTGTCTCGATCTCAGGCTCCCTCCAGTGCACAGTAATGACCCGGCATTCCATGTTGCCAGACAGTCTAATAGCAACTGCCATTAAGAAAAGTCAGTGCTCAGTAATCTCTAACGCATCTACAGTCATAGCTGTGGGAAGACGGGGCGCTAGGGCTGCTGCAGCGCCTCCTCATCAAGTAAAACTAAAAAAATGTCCCTGGAAAAGTCTAGACAAGTTCCAGTAATAAAATATTTATTATTTGAAAATGATGTGAAAAGTGGCTAGAACAATACAGTTTGCTCGCTGTTGTATGTGTCCAAGGTAGTTTGGCTGAACTTAAAGCAAAAATGCTTTTTGTTGTCATGACCAGTCGCAAAGACATGGAGGTGGGCCTTTAGTAGGGATGGGTATCAAGAACCTGTACTAAATTGCTACCGGTTCCAGACTAGTCAGTACAGAAACATGGATTAGTGTTTATGCAGCATTAATGCATTCTAACATAGCTTCGTTTTCATGTGGTTGATGCTAGTAGATAAGTAGGAGGGACAGGAGTGGTACTCTGCACGCCAGACAGTTGTTGCAATTGCTCCTCCCTCGTTATATATTAGAGTTTGTGGGCTGGGCCGTGATCAAGCATTTGTTTTTTTTTACTTACTTAATTAAGTAACTTAATCGTTACTTAATTTGCCTATTTGGGAGCACCAGTGTGTGCTCGGAGCGCTCGGAGTGTCAGTTTACAAACGCACCCACAGTTGAGAATGTGTGTTATAACGGCCCACGTATTAAATTTTTGGTTTTTTTGGGCCTGATCTAAGCTCTATTATATATGCATGAAACTCAGGACACACTGCTTCTTTCTTCAAAAAAGTATCAATGAAATAGCTTTTCAGACTTTTTCATGCAATACCTTATTTTTGCACCAAATTATGAACGGTAGTATCAGTAAGAGTATCTATAAGTATCGTATCGATAAACAGTATCAGTATTAAGTTAGTAAAGATGCCCCTTATAGGTACGCATGAACACAACACAGCACACAGTGGGTTTAATTTGAAATTCTTTCTCTGTATTTAACCCATTCAAGTGGGCAATCAGGAACACAGCGCCCGCGGAGCAGTGTGCGGGGACGGTACCTTACTCAGTGGTGCCACTGGCAGTCTGGGGATTCAAACCTACAGCCTTCTGATCCTTAACCACCAGACCACCGGCTGCGCCTGATTTTGTTATCAGTATCAGTAAAATCCTAGTATATCCGAAAGATAGGTAGCTGTGCTTCACAACAAAGGACAGTTAGTTTTCAGTTAGCTTAAAAACAGCTTACTGACTGCTGCCCCAAAAGTAAAAAGGCAGTGCAGCTCCGATGTTCAGCCTTTAGTCTTGCCTATGTTTGTTACTGTATAGAAAAGAGCTTTCCTATCCCATTCTGTTCATATATTTTAATGACCATCATGCCTCCCACCCCTCCACCCCCCTGCCAACGCCACTTTTCTGTGTTTATGTGTACAGTAGCCCCATAAAGTGTTTGGACACTTCAGCCATTGGTAACCATTTATGTCTACAGGCAGATTGAAAGCAAAAAAACATGCCTGTGCATTTGCCCGCCGGCAGGGCATCTGTTTATAAATCAAATAAAGTGATGACATTTAGTATTATTAAATTGAGCTAATATTCACCAGGTGGCCTATCTGGAAAAGGAAAAGCCTGGAGCTGTGGTGGTTTTCTCATTCCTTTTCTCAGGCCTCCATTATTTGCGCTGTATCCCCTGCCTTTCTTCATTACATAAATACAGCAATTAACATTGATTTCCAATGCCTCCCTCCATTCCTCCCCTACTTCCTTTCTTCCTATTCCCTTAAGTAGCAACTGGAGCTGTCTCTCTCTTGCGCGCTCTCTCTCTCTCCTCTCCTCTCTCTGCTCTACTCTCTCTCTCTCTCTCTCTCTCTCCTCCCTCGCTCCTCTCTCTCCTCTCCTCTCCTCTCTCTATCCTCTCTCTCTCTCACTCTCTCGCTCCTCTCTCTCTCTCTCTCTCTCTCTCTCTCTCCTCTCCTCTTCTCTCTCTCTCTCTCTCTCTCTCGTTCATCCATAATGCAGTGGTAAGGGTAGATTTTACTGTTGCTCTATTGTCCTGGCACAGATGGCACTAAGACTCTTAGGTAAGACGATATCAAGTGCAGCTTAACCATTTAACAAAGAAATCAAGCCGCTCTAAAGCAGACGGAGAAAAGAACAAGAAGAGCTGAGAGATTGTTACTGTGTGAAGCAACTGAGTGCCAGAGTCCAACACGATTTGCTGCTTTCTGTGCTCAGACATGCCAGCTGAACCTGGCAGTAAAACTGCTGAAGTGAATCAGGTGTGTTTGAACAAGGAACGCACCAAACTGAGCCAGGAAGTTCAGCAGCTGGTTTAGAGCAAAGAAATGCAATTCACAAATCCCAAACCTGGTCCATTCTATATTACAGTGGATGTAAAACACAAGGGAGCGTTTTAGAATGTTTTAAAACGTCTAAAGTAAATTATTTTATGAGTAGTTGTGGGTGGTGCTGTGGTGCAGTGTGTAGCGCTGCCAGCCAGGTGTGGCCTTACTGTGTGGAGTTTCCATGTTTAAGTGTAAAGCTCTCTCTCTATTCGTCATGGTGTGAACACACGACAGCACACGGTGTGAACAATGTGGAAATTTATCACTGTATTTAACCCGTTCACCAAATGAAGCATTGGGCAGCCAGTGATGCAGCATCCAGGGAGCAGTGTGTGGGGACGGTACCGGGCTCAACGGTACCTCAGTGTCCCTGTCAGTCTTGGAATTCAAACCCATGACCTGGATATCAAAACTTCAAACCCACGACATGGATACCAAAATATAATCTGTGTGCTTTTCGGTTTTATGTTCGTGTCTACCAGAATTTCTCCTGTATTGCTGCTGTCTGGGAGTTGCTGCCAAGGAATGCATTTGTAGGCAGAGCATGGCTAGGTCAATTAGTGTAGGGTGTGTTGATACCTATTGACTTTAGTGCAGCGGCTTAATAAAATCTCCGTAGGCCTGTTCACAAACATTTGGATCAAGTTTGGTCTTTTTAATGTGTTTTTAATGAAAAAAAACAGGAGAATGTAAATTTTTTGGAACAGTCTAGACAAATCCCATTGCTAATGATAAGGTAGCACCTGGGCTGAGCTGCTAAAATAGTGTGGACACAGGCCTGAGTGATGACTGAGCTTTGTGCTTTGAAGCTGATGCTGAATCAGATATATCTTAGCTGACGAGAGCAGTTTTGGTGTTCAATTCTGTTTACTTTAGTAAGCAGATCGGTGTCATCTGAGCTTCCTGTTCACCTGTCTTCAGTGAAGGATTTTTTAACAGAGCTTCCAGTTTTACCGGGGCGAACTGTTAACAGCAGTGTGCCCCATAAGGGTGAGCTGTTACTTAGGAGAATGAAGAGTCATGTGGATGTGCATGAATGTTTTATTTTGTCACGCTTTCCTAACATGCACTGTAAACCGGCTCTTATGTTCAGATGCCATTCGAGCAAGTGCTGAATGAATTCACAAGGTCGGCTCATGCTGAGAGTTTGCACCACTCAGGTCAGTTCCTTTGCATTTTTTTTTCTCCTCTCTCTCCCTCTCAAGCTGGAGAAAAGCGATGTTGTCAAGGAAACAGTGAGATCGGAACGAATCTCGGCCTGACTTCTACTGCTTAATGAATTTAGTTTGATGAAAGGAGAGATTAATTCTTTGAACAAGATGCACAGAAGGCCTGAGAGAGAGCGAGAGACGAGAGAGATTTTTAATCAAACTGTCAAGGCAAGACTCAAGTTTTGAATCACTTCGATTTTAATAACAAAAAGTGAGCTGCAAGTGCAAATGCATATGCTGTTATGACACTAAAGTTCCTGTAAATTATGCATATTCCCATAGTTTTATGAGTTTAATATCGAGAGTACATAGGCTACCGCTGCTAACATGAAAGAACAAGTGAGTGAAGTTATAGGCATGAGTTACACTCATTACTATTGTTAATCCGTAGAAGCGTATAAGTAACCTCAACAAATAAAAAACAATTTAAAACTGATGTTTGTTCTCCTACACACTCGCCGTTTGCTGCTCTTTCACTTGGGGTGCCGCTCAGCCGCTCTCTGGACCCCCTCCCACTGTGGGTTTTTTCCCAAACCATTTGTGGACAGACTGAAAGTCCTGAAAGTTCTCACAGGTTCAAAGATATAACCCCATAGCGGTTGTTATTATTATTACATGTTTTTTAGATTACAATAGCTTTGGTTCCATGTGACATAGGAACAACAAACAAAGCTCAGCATGACGTCTGAGACCTCGAGCATCAACGGAAACTGTCAGAACTTCCATACAGGGAGTTGTTTGGCCATATGAAGACAGTTTACCATTTGTTGTGCTACTGGCATGGATTAATGCAGTATTAATACAGATTAATATTGTTTGGCTAAACCAGTGGTTCCCAAACTGGGGGGTGTGCAGAGGTATTGCAGAGGGGCACACCAATGGGATAACCTACGCTCCACTTGAGCACTGCTAGCAAAAACATGGGCAAGAGGCTCACTCTTAAGTTTTTTCTGACTGGAAACTGTTTAATTTTCCCAGCCCTTTCTGTGGAGACAGTTGTTTATTCTTGTTCAGTACTTCAGTATGCTATTTCTTTCTCCCACATTGGTGAAACTGCACCATTTGTTATTGCATTTGTTTCACTCAATTAGAAAAGGGAGCTGTATTTCAAGTAAAGTTTGAATCTGAACCTGTGTAGTTTAATTGGGGAAGGGGGGCTCATTAATGTTCCTATCTAGAAAAGGGGGGCCCTGCAGAGAACGTTTGGGAACCACTGGGCTAAACTGACTGAACAAAAGCAGACTGCCGCTGACAAGGACCATGCAGCCACACAATGACCCTCCAACATCACCGTACGGTCCACCTTATGGTTAGAGACTGTGGACCAGATGGTAGACCCTAGACCTTCATCAGTGGTCAGTTTCTAACCACAGAATGGCTCTCTGATAGATTATATTGGTTGGTTGAATTATTTTCAGCCTAGCAGTAACAGCAAATACCTCTTGAACACCGCCATACCTGATCCACTTGTACCTTCACCACGTACAGCACCATGTCAGTGTCACTGCTCTGAGCATCCTCAAAATGTAGAGTCAACAGCAGCCCAGAAAGTGACCAGTAGTGGATGTGGTGGGGAAAGAGAGAAGGGGTGTGTGTGTGTGTGTGTGTGTGTGTGACACAGAGTGACACAGAGAGAGAATTTGCATACAATGTAAAAGAATTCATCCCAAAACACAAGTAATTGATTTGGCTTCTGAGCTTGAGTCAGTAGTAGACCTCTAGTGGCCAGTGTGTGAAGGTACAAGGTAGGTGTTTCTAATGAAGTGGCCAGTGAGCACATAGATTTTCTTTTTATTTTGACCACATTCAAGTAGTATGTCTTTTAATTGTAATTAATCGGCGAATAATGTTATTCCTTTTGGAGAAAAATGTGGCTTTCAAGAGAATTTGAGGCAGAGTCTGCAGAAGAGTCTTCTGGTGTGGCACAAACTACTGTGCACAAACACTGTATTCCCAGAAGTATTGGGACACCCCTCCAAATCATTGAATACATGTGTTCCAGTCACTTTCATGGCCACATGTGTATGCAATTAAGCACCTGGGCATGCAGACTGCTTCTACAAACATTTGTGGAAGTGAATTCAAGCGTGGTACCATAATAGGATGCCACCTGTGCAATAAGTCAATTTGTGAGATTTCCTCGCTACTAAATATTCCACGGTCAACTGTTAGTGGTCTTATTACAAAGTAGAAGCAGTTGGGAACAACAGCAATATAGTGTACTTGCCCTGTTAAAGTGACAGTGTAATGACATTCTAATTCCTGTTCCCCACTCGTTTCATGCATCAGACAAGGCACGAATTTGCCAGCAGATGTTTCCGTGTGGGCGACTGCAATATTTGTTTTGAATTTGTGAAGTTTGTTTGGGGTTTGCTGTTATTTCTACTGATCACAGAGTGGGCCTGTCACCCCTAGCCCTCCGGCTTGGCTTCAGGGAGCTCTGCATGCTCATTTGGGATGAAAGGCAGTGATTTAGCCTGCACCAATACCTGTGTGTGTGTGTGTGTGTGTGTGTGTGTGTGTGTGTGTCTCAACAGAGAGAGAGAAAAGTCTCTTTTTTTTAATATAGAAAGATTATGCGAAATGGGGTCAATAGAAAAAGCCTTACACCTTCATTCTCCCTTTCATCCCATTCCATCTCTCTGCACCTTCATCCCTCACACACGTATAGACCCAGATCGATCCCTCCTACTGGCTGTTATATGCATCAGCACTCTCTCTCTGTCTGTCTTTCTGTATCTCTCTCTCTCTCTCTCTCTCTCTCTCTCTCTCTCTCTCTCTCTCTCTCTCCCTCTCGCTCTCTCTTCCTTTCTCTCCTTACTCTCTTCCCTCCTCTCTCTCTCTCGTTCTCTTTCTCTCTCTCCTTA
>JBBPCY010081870.1:0-25598 GCA_037974405.1 Brachyalestes nurse
GGGGGGGCAAATGTGTGTGTGCTTAGATGTGTGTGTGTGTGTGTATGAAGACATGAATGTGTGTACATCTGGCTGTCCTTACCTCTGCGATGCACACGAGTGGGCAGGCTAAGGTACAGGTCTTCATTATGAAGATGTAGCGCTCGATAAAACTCATGACATGCCTCCTCTCCTCTCTCTTGCAGATGCTTCAGTAATTCAGCCAATCTGGCGGCAGCAGGCACACCCAAGCTACGGAACTATCAAGACAGAGGAACAGAATTTGTCTGTTACTCCTTGTTTTTTGGACAGTTAAATTATTAAATATGTCAGCTAGTGCTGCAGAATAAAACATGTACTTTTCTACTGACGGGACCATCTTAATCACAGCTTCAGGTATGTTTTTGTTTTGATTAATGAAGTCATTCAGTAATCCAGCAAAAAAAAGTCAAAATTGACTCTATCATTATTATTATTATTATTATTATTATTAGTGTTTTTATGAAACTCACGTGCAGGTTTTTGCATATCTCTGGTTTGTACATACTTTTGTTGATTAAATAAATAATAACTATGTCAATAAATGTTGAATTACACATCCATTGCAGAAAACTCTTAAAAACTCAATTACTGTTTATTTATTTTTATGTTAAACTAAGAAATTGTGTTGTAAAATTTGTTGAAAATTGTCTACTAGGTGAAGGAGGACGCAAATGCAGGAATCACCGTTAGTACAGAGGTTTTAATAGGGAACTCAAAACAGCTGTCTGTAGGAGCCACAACACAAATGCCACTGACTCATTAACCACAGCGTTTCTTTAAGGGCTCTTCTTCCGGGCTCTTGGATAAAGGTCACTCCCTTTTACCGCCAGTGAGGTATTGCCACCTTTGGCAGGGAAGGGCCCAATACTTCTAGACCCCATTTCAGGGCTCCTGAGGTGCGTGACACGGACTCCTCAATACTCAGGCGAGGGTTCCCATTGAAGCCGTGGCGGAGGCGGCACGCACGTGACAAAAATGCTGCAATTTAGGTTTGGCTGTAAGGATGTATTAACTTACTTTTGTAAGTTAATCAACAAAACATCATTTGACATGGGGTGTTTACATGCTTATCTGTATATTGTAAAGCAAATTGTATCACAAATCAGCAACCAATAACACCATGGCTGTAAAATGGTTGAAGGAAGGCAGATGTAAAGAAGACATTCATTCAAACACAAACTCTAAATGAATACACAAAGTAACAAGAAACAGGTAGTGAAACAAAAGACAGACAAAATAATGGGCTAGGTACTAACAGTATAGTACTTTCAAGTTACTTTATTTGTGCCCATAGGTAGATTTCGGTTGCAGTAAATAGTCCTTATAGACATTCGTTACAGACAAGAAGTAATTAGGGGTGTCATGTGATTTAAAAAAAAAAGGAATTAATTACAAGCTCTCTGATTAATTCACGTCACCCCCTAACATAAGAGTTCCAGCATCCAGCATACAAGACATCTCAAAATAAACTTGGCATCAGAGACCATTTTCCTGGGGAGTTAGTGGGTCACAGGTAGACGTGCTCAGTTTGGTCCAGTTTGGCTGACCACTGGCGCTGGGATCAGGGGCTGTTCTGGCTCAGACCACCGGCTCAGTTCCTAAATGCTTTGCGTTGAGGTGATATTTTAGACCTGATGTACTCCGATGATACAAAAATTCATTATTGCATGAATTGCAGAGAACGATCCTCCTATCAGCCGTTCCATGCGTCTGTTCTGTGGCCAGAACTGGACCGGGTAAAAGTCACGTGATGTGATTAATCAGGGTTAATTTTTTACGCATTATTTTTCTGGTGATTCGCTGATCGAAATGAACGCATTAATGCGACACCCCTAATAGAGATATAAACATGATAAATATAATTTAAATAACAATAAAGTACTCCTCTACTATAACTGTTCTCTATTCTAGAACAGATAAAGAATGGACCTTTATATATATATAATCTTGAAAATATGTGTTTGCATAGAACTGTAAACTTTATTGGCAACTAAGATAAAGCAACTTTTTAGACCTTTTTTTTCACAGTGTATTATTTCCACAAACATGTTTTCTGCAGGCATACATGCTTCTCCAAATAATACACAACGTCTAAGTACAATGGAACGCACTGTTACTCTCCAAAAATGTTCTAATCCAGAGGACTAGTTACACTCCTGAGGCTGGTTGCGCAACAAGGAACAGCCTACAATACCAATTAACTCTGGTCAAAACTGCAATAAAAAAGGAAATGCTCTGAAAGTAAGACAAAAGACTGCAAGTAAGCCTGTCAAGTCATTAGATCACCATCATCGCTCATAAATGAAGGGCATGGAGAACAGACAGGTTGTTTAAAAGTGCATCAGAAAATAAAATGTGCTGGTCTTCATAAGTCTGGGTAAAAAGAAAAGGAAAGTCTGCAAATTTGGAACAAAACTGGAACAGTTATAGAACCTAACACACGGTGGATTTTGGGTGATCCTGTTAAACTCCAACATACTTCGATATACTTACTTTCTGTGCTTCTCTGTCTGTCAGTATTTGGGGGTAAATGCGGTTCAGCTGGAGGACAAGTTTGTCCAGAAGCTCAGTGCTCACACGCTGCTCAGAGCAGAGGAACTGTGAATCTTGTTGCAGCTGTTCTTGGTACCTGTCTAAGAGTGATACAGAGAGCAGAAACTGACTAAGTAAGATATTTTTCTTCAAATAACAGCACATTTTCACATGCATGCCTCAAGCTGACCATTAGGATTCAAATCTGATTTATTTGCTTCCTATTTTTTGAACCGGCTAAGTGGTCCCTATTAAAAAGCACTAGTTTTCTATAGAACACATTTAGAGCCATCTAATGGATCTAGATATGGAATATTTAACATGGGAGACATGTTAAATCATTTAGATAATTTGTAATACCAACCCACAAAATAGCATTACTAACCACCATAACTGAAAAATCCACCAGGAGTCAAAAGGAACTTCTGATGGTTTCTATTTTTTTTTTGCAGTGGGAAAATGTAGTAGCTCAACTAAATCCATGGGTTAAAAGAGAGCAAAATAATAAAAGAAGGCTTGACACAATTTTAAAATGATCCCATACACTCTTCACTGTACATTCACTGTAGCCTAGCCATCACCTAAACTGTATTATAAACAGGTGTGAAGTCAGAATTACACTACATGGACAAAAGAATTGGGACACACCTGTTTTCCTGGGTTTGGGCTAGGCCTCTTACTTCCAGTGAGGGACAATCTTAATGCTTCAGTCATACCAAGACATTATAGACAGTGCCATGCTTCCAACTGACTAGCCCAACCAGAGCCCTGAACTCAACCCTGTCCAATAGGGTGACCTAGAACTGCCTTCTCGCCCAACACCAGTGTCTGACCTCATCAATGCTCTACAGAATGGATGGTCAGTTATTGCTGCAAAGGGAGACCAACGCCATAATAAAGTTTTTTGAATGCAATGTCATTTAAGTCCCTGTTGGTGGAACGGTCAGGCGTCTCAATGCATTTGTCTCTATAGTGTACTTTGGACGAGTTTCTACTTGGCGATGAGAGAGTTAACAAAAAGAGCTTTAGCGTCAAGGTTTAGAAACCTCCCAGAGCCTAGCTGCACAGAGAAATACTATACATTTTCACTTCAGTTAACTGTAAAGGTGCGGCTGGAGTACGGTGTTAACATGTAACATCAGAGTTTACATTTGAAATGACTACCGACCTATTATTAGTCGTGGGACGACTGTTAGAACCCTTTTCGTGAGGCTGTTTCAGTTATGTCAGTCCCGCTGTTGAACTTCTGCGTGCCTTCACGCAGCCCAGGCTGCTCGTTTGAGCTTCTCCGCACGACACACAAACATATCACGCACGGATTTTTCTATACCCATGATTTGAAGATCTGCGAATCTGTACTGGTCGAAGGAAGGCATGTCACACTTTCACTGAGTTGACAAAAGGTCGGAAAAAAGGTTAGCAACAAGCCAAAGTTCGCACGACAAGTGGCAAATAGCATTAAATCCTGTTTTAAATCGAACGAACACTGAACTCGCTGAATAACATGAAGACAGTTCTGAGAGAATTTACTGACCTGCCATTATGGTAAATCTGGAACTGCCGATTCGCTATTCGTTCGACTCCGACGTGACGGCGAAATAGGACGGAATTTACCGAAGTTTGCCGAACTTTAACGAGTCAGTATGTTCCAAAATATGCTATATGGACAAAGGTATTGGGACACACCTCTTCACACCCCAGTGCACAAAGCAAGTTCTGCAAAGACATGGTTGGTGTTGGGTGAGTTCGGGGCGGAAGAACTTGACTGGACCGCACAGAACCCCATTTAACAGCTTTAGGATGAACTGGGACAGAAATTACGAACGGAGACTTCTCGTCCAACATCAGTGTCTGACTTCAGAAACACCACAATTCCCACAGAAACACTCCCAAGTGGAAAGCCTTCAAAGGAGAGTGGAAGCTGTTACAGCTGCAAAGGGGGACAAACTCCTTATTAACTATGTATTTACATGTAACGTCATTAAATTCCCTGTTGGAGTAATAGCCAGGCGTCCCAATACTTTTGTCCTTATAGTGTACAGTGAAGTGACCTTCAGTCGCACAACCTAATTACAATTTCTAATAATTTTCATACGAAACGCTGAACTAGAAATCTATATGTACCCGTGGACATTGTCCACTAAGGGTCGCTGTTTGCATTGATGTATTTTTTGGATGATTTGCTAGAAGTCTGAACCAATCATGTTAAAAAATATTAGTCTGCCAAATCAAATGCTTGTAGCATCATGTATTAAATGTATTGCCATATTTTTATTCCCAGATACACTACAGCAATGAAGCTAGAGTATATAAAATATTAGGCTACAATAAAATGTACTGTACTTCCATTCAGCCATGTGCATATGGATCCACACTGTTTATACATATATACATACATTGAAAATACTTTTTGTGTACAAGCAACTGTAGCCTAAAATGTATATTTATGAGGTTTATATTTGCGCACGACTCAACTATGTACAAAAGTTTGGAATATTGATAACGGCTTATACTATGCCAAATGAAACACAATAAGCATGACACCAGAATATATTTTAATATGTTTTAATATTTGATCCAATATCAGTTTTTTGGAACACCAAGAAGTAATAAACGATGTATAACATACTATAATAAAATATGACATAATTATAGTAATTACTCAACACTTCATAAAGGAAGCATTCTGGATGTTCATTTTATATTTTATTATAACGTCATTTTCAATGTTCTACAGCTTTCTCTTTTATTAGATCATGAACAACTATACATCTCTGGACATTTACAATCTCTCTCATTCTAATTTGTGTTAGTCATACTAGGGAATTTACTGACTGCTCCTGATTGGATATATATATGAGCTATAATGTACAAAAACAAACAGCAGGACTGATAGTTTGACACATAGCCTATTATGCTTCACATTTCTTTAGTCAGTGACAGGCCCGTAGGAACAGGACCTTCATTGCCCTATGCCTAAAACATAAAAATTGCTGACAGTCCTCCTTCATCGCAGACCTCCAGCAGCTCATTAATTCATAGAGGGGGCAGGTGTATTAGATGAATGTTAGAATAAAGTTCTGGATAATTGCAGGATTGTCCCTCTTAAGGCACAGATCGCTCTAAAACTGTAAGAAAGACTCATTTTCAGTTAGGAACCCAGCCAGAAAGTCTGGTCATTTGGCTCTACCTTCTCTGTCACCATTAGTGGTTGCCTTCTATTTAGCAACCAAGGAGTTTAATGGGCCATCCACAAAGGTGTAAACAGTTTGGTTTATTGCGCTACAACAAATCTTTACTTTTCACACATGCATAACCCCGATAGGTGGGCTTTTTGGGTCAAGAGAATGTTGCTCTTTCCAGAATGGGTATTCCCGGCTCTGTCCACTCACACCCGTGCCTGCAGTGTCCTGTGTGACCAGAGCGGTTGGCATGGATTGTTTCCACGGTGGCTGTTCCAAAGTAGGATCATATCCACTGCAGGGTATTGGGGCTAGAAAGTGTTTGTTAAGTGGCTGTAGGACACATGTAGTTTGTGTGTTTATATATGTGAGGGGCATTGGTTTGACGGGAGGCTGGCTGGCGCTCAAAGGGTAGTCTTGCTGATGGCATCTGTGAAACAGACAAATATGCTCCATGAGGTCTGGTTCCATAGTTGCATAACTTTATTGGATTTATAAGCTCAGTATCTGTACCACCACGTATGCTAATGTGATTGCACGTGTGCCTATGAAGAGGTGGGTAGTAACATTTTAGTTACATTTACTTAGTTACACATACTTTGTAAATGTTTTATTCATTTCTACCTCAATGAATATTGTTCTATATTAGGTAACAACATAATTCTTTCAAGGGATTCAGCATATTTTTAACTGGTTAGTTCGGCTAGTTTGTCATTTTTGGAAGATATATCAGGTGAGAAAAGACACTCTACAATAGTACAGTTGTTGACTTCTGTTTCTGTGGCAGATTTATTTCCAGTCACCACAGCCAAGTTTAGGCTATTCTACCCACCTCTGTGTGTGTGTGTGTGTGTGTAAGGATGATCGGTGCCGTACCTGCGTCCTGCCTGCAGATCGCTAAATGAGCCTGGCTGTATATTAGGCGCAGACTGATGCACAGCTTGATGCATATGTTGCTGTGCTTTGCTGTTGTTGTTGTTGTTGTTATTTCTGCCTTTATGGCTATAGTAAGTTTCTCTCATTTCCTGTTGGTCAACATGTTGCCAAAGTGCTGCTTCGTCCTTCCTCCTCTCCCTGTATATAAACACACAAAAATATATAAGAAACAAATAAAAAAAAACCATACACATCACTCAAACGTTTATAACACCTTGATATATTATGCTTTTATTAAACATAAGAATAACTCAACCAGTCTGAACTTTAGTCCATGGCTTATTACATAAAGCTTAGGATGTAATACACCTGGGATTTTAGGGAGTAAAACTGCAAATCGGAATATTATCGTCAATCATAAGTCCAAAAAAATTTACATTTATTGCACTAAGCCATTTCAAAATGCTCACTACTTTCTCTTAATGCTCTCCAGCTCCTCGGCACTGACAGCTTTATCTCTGCATTCTTTGCTCTTCTCCCTTTTATTTTCTCATTCTCATCCCTCTCATTTCCTCTTCGTCCCTGCTCTCACCTTTCCATTCGTTTCCTGTCCTCTTTTCTCAGGTGCTTCAGCAGGCACGAGGTAATAAAGATGATGCTCATGAAGATGATGATGGCTGAGCTGATGATGGACGCAAGTACAGCCAGACGGAAGCCTTCGTCCTCGTATCGCGAGAATGCTAAAAGAGGAAAAAAAAGACAGATTTATGAAAGAGTCATTTCTTGCAACCTAGAAGATAATACGCCAAATTTAGTAGACATAAACAGACAAATATTTTAACAGCAAGTCAGCCATGGAGTATTAAAGCTAATGCTTATGTTGAAACCAACTTTTTGAGGCACATATTAAGTTAGCAATACTTAGTATGCATTGTAATTGAATGAATTGGAATGGAATATTCAATATTTCATTTTTAAAACTGAGAAGGGCAGTTAAAATAACTTCTCATTTGGCAACCTAGAACCGATGACTGAATAACAATCATACCACAGAAATGTGACTTATTTCACATGCATATGCGAAGCTATTAAATATGAATGAAATAAATAACAGAATATTAAACAAATGAATATTTGCCCATGGCGAGAGAGCATGCAGAGAACGAGCAGGGAGTTAAAGTGAGAAGAGAAGCAGAACTATTCTCTCTGTTCCGACACTTATGACTGGCAAGAGGATGTGCCTGCCTCAGCACAGCTATTGAGGAAACGCCCCAGGATGTAAACAAAGTCATTCAAGTGTCTCCAGTTCCACCCACTAGCCAATACATCTTTGGTCAGGTGCAATCAATACTGGGAGATTTTAGGCTCCCTCTGAGTCACATAAATCGCCACTACATCTTTTTGAACTGAATCTAACACATCATTAGGCAGCTCAACATATTGCCAATTCTGTCAGCTAGCACAGACACCCGCACTGACTAGCGTTAGTGATGGGGGAGGGGGAGGGGGAGGGCCTGCCCATTCAGAAAGAGAGACCGACTGGGCTCTCTCTTACTCTGGGCCAGGGGTGACTACGGCACCACCAGGGGTTGAACTCACAATGATGAGGCCAACGCAGTTGTGTCACTCTGGTGGCCAAACATTTGAACTGTTTTCATGTGAAATGGTGCGATGTAAAGAGAGACTCACTGGCTTGAATTACAGTGGTGGTGATAGGATACAGTTATTTTGTTTATATTTGTATATGTAACTTTGATGATGGTAAAGTTGAGGTAAATTTGGGATAAAAAGGTGGTTTTGTGTGGGTACTATTTTATCCTACAACGTCCTCGATGTTCTTTACCATGAATATATTTGAAAAATATGTTATAGGCTGAATTATATCTCAAAACTCAAGACAAAGGGTTCAGGCAGTGAGTAAGTTCAGTGATCAGCCACAACATTTAAACCATCGACAAGTGAATAACATTGGTTATCTAGTTACAGTAGCACTTGTCTAAGGGTGGGATATAGAGGTGAACAGTCAGTTCTAAAAGTTGTTGTGCTAGAAGCAGGAAAAATGGGTAAGGATGTGAGTGATTTTGACAAAGGCCAAATTGTGATGGCTAGACAACTGGGTCAGAGCATCTCAAAAACAGCAGGTTTTGTCAGGTGTTCCTGGTACGCAGTGGTAAGAACCTGCCAAACGTGGTCCAAGGAAGGACAACCAAAGAACAGATAAAACAGCAGGTGTAAAAGCAAGTGCTGTGGTCAGATGAAGTAAAATGGAACTATTTGGCCACAATAACAAAATGTTTGGAAAAAGGGAGCAACATTTGAATAGGGTGGATTTATTATGTTTTGGGGTTATGTAGCAGTCAGTCGCAAGAAAACACTGCAAGGGTAAATGGACAACCGATTCTGCTCATTTTGAACAAATTCTGGAAGGAAATGAACAAAAGAAACTGAAGACAACAACAGAAAGACTCCCAGTTGGCTACCAAAAGGTATTACTAAGTATTTACTTAGTACTGCCAAAACTTCAGTAAATCAAACATAAAGTAACCTAGAGTATCCTATTTTTTAAAAACGAATTTGCTGCAGATGTTTTTAAATCCGAAATTTGGCCAAGTGTGCCATCTCACTCTTCATTTCTCTAGAATAAAGAATTAAACAACCCTAAAAGACTTTGTTTACTTCGTAACAAAAAACGTATGGAATTTGCTTTTGACCATTTTTAAATAAATGCCTACTTGCATAGTTTGTTTATTCAAAAAGATGTAATTACTGCTACTAGAAGAGCTCAAATTCTTTAATAACAATGTGGCCCAGATATGAATGAAAGATAAATAATCATCAAAATAAATTAAACTGAATAAATACATAAACCAAGCAACACTGCCCATACAGCACAAAGCAACAATAATGAGATTTTAAAAAACCTTTTTAAACATAGTACAGTGCCTTAGGAAGAAGAAACAATACAATAAGATTTATTTGTGGAAAGGGAACAATAGCATAGTGGAGCTTGAAGCTCTAAAAATATGAACGGAAGCACAAAGGTTTAAATTAATCCCAGAACAATGTATAAATTGTCAAATTAAGAGGCGTACATAATGTGGTGTCTGAATGAAGTCTGCCACGCTCTATTGATCCTGCACTGCTGTCAATTTTGTCTGCACAAAACTTCTGTCTTACCCGCACTACCACATTCTCAAACTCTTGACATGCCAGTCTTGTTTTCACTTGTCAAATACACTCACATATTCATCCCTCACTCTAATCTAACTCTAAGCCAGAGCCTGCTAAAGGCGGTGATTTTTAAGGAAAGAAGCTGATTTTCTGAAGTGAATCATCTGTCCAAAGGCATGGCTCAAGAGTCATATGAAGGTGTGTGTGTGTGTGTGTGTGTGTCTTACGTTTACATGTGGGCATTCCTCCGCTCCATTGAGTGATGTTGCTTTCCTGCACGCAGGACACTCGTCCACCACTGATCGCTCTGGTTTTATATGGACACTGTAAGGTCATCACTGTGCCCACACTGGTGCCATTTCCTGCCACTAGCTTTAGGGTACCCAAAGTTGGAGATTGCATGGGAGCACACTGACCTATCAGAAGAGCAGAGTATCTTCAGAAGACAAAGCACACAACACTGGAATGTTTAGACTGAAACAAACAGAATAGAACAAACAGCACTCATAGAACTTCCTGACAAACAACAACTGCAGGCAAAGTCTCTTAATTGCTCATCCTTCTCCTGATACCCCACATTGTTATGGTCCTGCAGGACCCGAGCAGCGAAGCAGTATCTCCACTATGGAATTTTAGAGGAATAATCCAAGTATGATGTCAATGTGCAAATAGACAAAACAAGTGAAATACAGGAATGTTTTTTAGGTGTGCAACAATGACTGAGGTTTGACATATATTGTGAATCTTCACTCCAGTCCAAAGGATTTTTCGACTGCTGAAGAGCCAGCAACCAGTACAGGATTTCCAGATTGGGCCAGAATCTAGTCACTTAAATGCAACTTGCTATGAAAATAAGTATTTATCAGCAGTGTTTTTTTATATTTATTTGAACTAAGCTGCATTAAAAAGCAAAACATATAAATATAATGTAATCAATAGTATAAAATAGCACTACTATTATATTATAACGCTATTATAATCATGCAAATAATCCTACTAATATTATTAACTGCATGATTAAGTATGCGGTAATAAAGTCACATATTTATAATCATAATTAACAATTATTGGTAATCATAAAAATAATACATAAGAATATTGATAGTATTTGATATTAAAAGGTGTAGGAAAAGTAAAAAGGCACCTTAACTGACACCTAACTGTATTATATTATATTACTGCATGTTCATGCAATGCAGTCCTTGTGCCTCGCAGCTCTAGTTTCATTAGTAGATTTTGGAACATTGTGGCCGTGTTTTTTCTTCAGTCAAAGTTTGTTCGAAATATTGTGATCATATTTAATTCAATCTAATGACATACATTTATTTCACTTCCTACATCACTACCATGCCATAACCACCTCACTGTGTGTATGTACCACTACACTAGTAGAGGTCAAGAAGTGTTTGCATTTTTTGCTGTTATTTTGATTGAAGGACAGGAGTGTCTTAACAACTGAATCCCTTAACTGGATGCCAATTATGGCTAACTGCATTTGGCCAATGAAATTATTTAATAGTTTTTATGATTACTAACTCAGAATCACTCAAAGCATGCAGGTAGGACACATGAGTTCTAGAAAATAAATAGAAAAGAAACCCGCTGCTAAAGAGCTAAAACACCTAGAGACATCTGTTGTCAGAATGTGCTACCTATCAAATAAAGCATGACACTTGCAGGCCTGATAACAGCACTAACTAGCACAATGATATCTGGCAATAAAAGAATCTCACTGGGTTTGATTATCAAACACTGCCAGCAGGAAATCACACAATGACGGTAGGTTCATTCCACCTCAAGTTTTACATATCCTGTGCTCAAAATACTTATATAGCAATGCAGTTGACTACATTCAGTGCAACTGAGAACTGATACTTCTTCATTTGCCTTCATCTGTAATATAAATGCGCAAAATAGTTTCATTTGTTTCCAGTTATCACAACATGTATTACAGGTCACTATGAGGCATTAGGAAATCTCCAATTATACCTGTCCTTCAGATCAGATGTGTTAGTTGCAGAAAAGAAAAGGTTTGGGAGAACCAATCCCAGTGTGAAGGCCCTCAGAAGTCTGATTACTTTTCTTTTAGATTCTTAGAAAGGGAGGGAATGCACACACTCACACCCAAAGGGCCTTAGCGCCTTATCACGGTCCTGGGAGAGCTGTTGTTCTTCGATAAGAAAATGCCTTTCGTAGGTTCCTCACAGTGACAAAAAATCACATACAACTTGAGGTTTGGGTGGGCAGATTTAATGCACAGGGTGTGAAAGGCGGCCCACCTTATGAAGCCACCACGAAAATTAACTGGAACTTGGTCCATTCTTTGGTATACATACTAATAGCCTTCATTATACTATAATTTCACTCCTTCAAATAAAAAATACAGCAATTAGGAGCTCATCATGGTGAGGATGGCTTTATATTTCCGTTATAAAACACACTTTTTTTAATTCACACACCCTGTCGAAGCAGGTTCCTGTTTCTATGGTTTCAGTTTTGTGCACATCTAAACTTTCCTTAAACCCCTGCACACTTTCAAAACACACTAAATGGTTTTGTCTTGCTTTTAGGCTGTTTTCTAACCATAGACCAGTCTTCAGAAGGTTGTCAATGCACAAACGTCCACAAAAGAAACTGTTCTATAAACTTCATTCGGTTCTGCCACACCATTCCATCACAGGGTAGAGTCAGCACAGACCTCTACTGCTGAAGGAGCAAAACTGGACCATTCCAGTGCTATTTATTTGTCTTTCTTTCCCTTGAATTCTCTCAAAATGGATTTCACTGAAATGTATTT
This sequence comes from Brachyalestes nurse, assembly GCA_037974405.1. Lineage (NCBI taxonomy): Eukaryota > Metazoa > Chordata > Actinopteri > Characiformes > Alestidae > Brachyalestes > Brachyalestes nurse. The sequence goes on from JBBPCY010081870.1 coordinate 12,580, forward strand.
TCATTTAATCTACTATCTAAACCAGTTACGTAAAGACAACGCAAATCATCCACTGAATGTGGAACTGTTCAGTTCTTCAACCCCCTTGGTCTTTTTTTTAAATGTTGAATAAACTCGTGTAATACGGAAAACCTGTATAGTATTCAACAATATTGTAAAATATTCAGTAAACTCCTATAATATTACAAAACGACTAGTATATTATTCAATTAATGTCTATATATTCAGTAAACTCCTATGGTATATAAAAAACTAGTATAATACTCGGTAAACTCGCACAATACTGAATAGGCGTAAACTCAGCTCTGAAGGAGTGCTAACTCAGGAGCTGAGGAGATAAAAAAATAAAAACCGGCTGTAAGTCAAGTTGTGAAGGCGTCTGCAGCTACTTTGAGGATGAGACAGTAAGTCGAATGCGTTTTGAGGACTGAGCATGTGGCTAGAAGCGTGAGGGCCACTGTTGTTACCTGTGTGGTGCCGAGTCCGGTTAGCATCCTCCGCCGCAACCGTGGACCTGCTCTCCTCAGACACGGACGCGTTAAACGAGGCCATCCGCGCCTCCTGCTGCCGCAGCCGGAGCCTCGCTGCTGCTGAAGTCGGTCTTTCTGCCGAAGAGAGCTCTCAGAACCTGCCGGGCTAAACCATTGAAGTGTGGGAGGAGCGGTTTAGAGAGAGGGCAGAGCGTCCTGGGCCAGTCCACACAGAGACAGACAGATATACAGACAGGCAGATAGGCTGATAGACAGACAGTCAGACAGGCAGATAGACAGACAGGCAGACAGGCAGACAGACAGACAGACAGACCGGCAAATAGACAGACAGACAGGCAGGCAGACAGGTAGACAAACAGGCAGGCAGGCAGGCAGGCAGACAGACAGACAAAGAGGGACAGGCAGGCAGATAGACAGTCAGACATAGGCAGATAGACAGACAGACAGAAAAAAGACAGATCAGACAGGTGATATGAGGGATGAGTGTTGACTCTCCTTTTAGCTTAGCAGAAGCTGTTCAGTCAGGGTCCCGACAGTCAGACACATGGCAGTCTAAGCCGTCTGCGTGTCAGTCAGGAAACATGAGTGTAAGTTCTGCCTCTTGTGTGTGTGTGTTTGTGAGTGAGTGATGATGTTCGATGTTCCGCCTTTGTGCACTCCTCACAGCCATGTTTCACCACTGGAGTTGTAAAAGAAGGTGGCGAGCTCCCCTCTTATATCACTGAACCACAAAAAACGTTCGAAGACTACAAACTTTTAAACATATAAGTGTACACAGAGGACTTCACTATCTACTGGTGTTGCAAAAATAACATTTGACAGTTCAAAATAATAGTTTGAATTCTGTTTCTAATACATTATTATTTTTGATGTTACTTCAGTTTGGAGAGTTGCAGTACTGAGTTTGTGAACCCTTAAGATTTCAGCATAAATGTTTAATGTGATCATCAGGTTGGACTAAAGTCTTATTAGAAGATGAAGACAGCCCACAAAGGAGACAAAAATATTATGCTTTTTTATTTACTTATAAAGGAAAATTAAATACTGTGAGTGGGAAAACCGTTTATAACCATGAGTGGCAAAAGGATGTGAAACCTTCAGGTTTCAGTATCTTGCGTGATCTACTAGTGCAGCAATAACTCAATGTTTCCAGTAACTGTTGACTGGTGCTGCTCTTCAGCTTGGAGGAATTTTAGGCCATTCCTCTGTACGGAACAACTTCAACTCTGGGATGTTGATGGGTTTCCTCGCATGAACTTCTTGCCTCAGGTCCTTTCACAACATTTGTGTTGGGTTAAGATTGGGATGTTGACTTGGCCAATCCAAAGCATTAACTTAACATTAACTCCAGACTCTTTAAAATGGTTTTGTAACCTTTTCCAGTCTGATGAGAATTAGTAACTCCTCTGAGGTCCTCAGAAAGCTCCTTTTGTTCATGCCATGATACACTTCCACAAACGTGTTATGAAGCTTAGACTTTGGTAGATCCCTGTTCTTTAAATAAAACAGAGTGACCACTCACACATGATTGTCATACCACTGATAGAAAACACCTTACTCCAATTTCACTTTCAAATGTACTTATCCTACCTATGTGATACTGCATAATTTTCACATGTACTATGTTTATACACAGGTGTACAACATTACCCAAAGTTACGGTAAAACATAGTATACCCTTGTTAATATGAACAATAAGGACTTTTGCTTCTTAGGCATGGTTTTAACCACTGCTGATCCCACAACCTCCAATTTGGACCTGTATATATCCACACTATGTCTATATTCACATACATATATAGGTTATATATACACAAATATTTGGATACACATACAAATGTCTATATTTATATTTTTTGTATTAGTTGTGTGTACTTTTTATTTTATCTTATGTTGTATAGCTTTTAATCTATTATTTTGCCTATCTTATCTTATCTTATCTTATCTTATCTTATCTTATCTTATCTTAAAGGACAGTACTGAGTAATGGTCAAGTCATAAAGGCCCTGTTAGTTTTAGGTCACGTTCATTCAGAAATTTCATACTTCATACAGAAAATTCTAAAGGCTTCACAAACCTTTAAGCACTACTTAAGGCCTGGGCTTTCCAAGTCCTTTAAAATGTCTTGTTTTTCAGACTGGTGTGGATTTGACCACATAAGTTGCATAATGCCCAGTAAATATGCTGACTTGACCTTTTCTTAGTACTTTTCAGTATTGTCCCTTACTCATGACTGTGGGGTCAAAAGGAGCAAGGAGCTTATTGTTCATATTAACAAGAATAAATTATGATTTACAAAGGAGAGTTACCACTGTTGTAACTTTTGGTAATGTTCTACGCCTGTGTATAAGCATAATATATGTAAACTGAATTGACCTGACATATGACAAAGATCATATTCTAAAAATACTGTCATCAGACTCTTGTAGTGCCCACCAGGTCCAGGACATTAAGTCTTTTGTAAAATATTTGTCAAACGTCCATGTCAGTCTGTGTGTGCCTTTTTATTCTGTCAGGCCTCATATTGTCCTGCATTTCCTCACAGTGTCTGTTTGTCTTATGATGATTTGCTGTTTCTGTGGAAAGCTTGATGTATGTTAGAAGTGTAGGTGTCACAGATATTGTACATATACAGTTATTTCCACATGGTTCCCTGTTCTGAAAGAAACAGGAAACCCACTGACATGAAAAAGAAGCCACAGGAAATTGCATCAGTAAAAATGTTATAAAATTTACTTTTTGGACGGATAAAGGTATCCTTCAGTGGAAGGATGGAAGGATAAAGATAAAATAAAATAAAATGATTTTTTGTATTAAAGGGGCCATTTCCTACATTGTCTTGTATGTTTTCACCAGAAGTCCACTTATGACATTCAAGTGGGTTTGTGCACCAAAAGCAGTTATAATTAATTTATACATGACCATTGCTCTATATACATGACCATATACATGCTCTATACTGGCTGTTTAAACACCAGTCCTCCATAAAATACTCCTTGTAACTTTATTGTGAATGGGTGGGGCTAACTGCTGTAGGATATGAGGATAAATGTAAAGGTTAACAAACTCAGTATATTCAAAATATGGTGTTCTTGAGGTTTAATTTCCATATATAGACTTCTGTTTAAAAAGCAAGGAGAATTTTCTTTTTCACAGTATGCACCAGATGGGAATTAGGTTGAAAAAGTCTTACGATCACAACTTCCAAATGCATCTTAAAGGATAGGAGAGTGAAGGTATATTCCACAAGGCACAAGCTTTGTTGTATCTGTTTGGAAACCACTCAATCATGAATGTTCCCTGACACATTCATTAGTCAGTCCTCCCATGCCCTTCAACATCAGATCATTGTAGATTTAAAAAATAAGAAGAATGAAGACATTAACAGGCTTTTCCCGCATGAGCCGATAGCAAGGTGACCAGAAGACCCTCCCAATCAAAATATGTTAAATTCAGCAAGTAAGCAGTTAATGTGTATTAAACGGTACAAGAGTGTGTGCTATGTTAACAATGTGTACATATTTTTCCTTAGAAATTGACATCACTGGTCGTTTGCCCAGCCTGGTCAAACTTTTGACTCTATCCAACTGCATGTGTTGCAGCAAACGTACTGTCCTACTCTGTGAGAGCCCAGTGGACACATGGTCCTTTTTAGAACAGTTGCCACGGCAACAATTCATTTGGACTGGCAGGATTTCTGTCATCTGCTGTTTGGACTTCTGCAGCGCATTAGGGGGTTACAGATGTCACTCCAACCGGATTTATCTACTTATCAGAATAAAAACACACATGTGCAGCTCTATGCATGCATAGAGAGAACAGCATGAGCATTTATGTAGGAAGGAAGTGCCCAAAATGACTCGGTTCATAAATAAATATTGTCCGGTACTAAAACTAGAAAGAGAAAGAGAACAGGGGTGTCCCAGATGTTCTCTTCTCCTTGTCTATTTCTGACCTAGTGACCATGCTGTAGGGAAATGCTCCATCACACTCCTAAATACAGCAGCATACAGCACCCAAGGACAAACAGCATCTGGATCACCCCATTAACTTTCACCAAAAACAGACACAACACATTCAGCTTATCATAATCTCCATACAAACCAACAACTGCTCTCCAAACATGCTTCAGCAGTTTGGCATTTGAAATAAATTAGGGTTACATGAAGTAGACAAAATACTCTATAGCATTATATGCAACATAAAGTATATACAGTGTACAATATGAGTTGTAGCACCCTTGGTCACACATCACTGATTTGCTAAGTTGCTATAAATACTCATGCTCTTAGTATGGCATTTTTAAAAATGTTTAAACTGAAGCTGTTTTGTCAATAATCACACAGTCTTTTATCTTGGATTTCACTACATGTACTTATGAAATAACTGAGGCCTTAAGGGAGTGGGTGTGAACTCGAGAGCCTCATCATTTCAAACTAACCTTAAAATTCAAACGTTGCCGTATCCCATAAATAAACTATTCACACCCAACCATCTGCCCATCTCCATGTCCCACAGTCCTATCTCTGTTCATGGAAGGGCATTTAAGCTTAAAGCAGAAGCCATCTAGGCAAAACTCAAACCCACATTCTCACATATTTAAAGAATACATTAAAGATGTGGTTGGAATATCCATGTGATTTCTCCCCAACTCTGCACACATCACTCACCCCAATCCTAACCTTAACCCAACACCTAACCATAGCCCTAATCCACCACTGAAGTTCGCCATATAGTTGATCAGAACATCGGAAGATCCAGGCATCATCAAAATCAACATTCAAAATAAACTGAATAGTTTTCATATTAAATTGCCACATTCCCAAAGACCCATCAAATGTGAAATAATTTGTAAAAGCTGACCTGATGTTTTTCTGCTTTTACTTGCTTCATACAACAAGGTGAACATAGATAATGCGTTTCGGAAGCTATTTAACAAAACAGGCAAGCCAAAGAGTCGCATGCAACAGGAACTGTACCAACATCCTGTCAAAAAGCACAACTTTCTGTAATCACGCATTGAGCATGACTGCGTGTGCATATATCTGTTTACCAGCCACTACCTGTATGCATGCCAGGGTCTTGTTCTTGTTCTGGGTCTACATTTTTATATTACATTGTAATGTTGTACACCAAAGGGAGTGATACCATTTGGAGTTGTTGATATTCACAGCATGAGAATAGGTAAAAACTAAACCACTTTCTCTGACCAATACCTGAGCAGGTACAGTGTTTTTATGTTAGAGCTGCCATCCATTATCTCAGTTGCGTGCCAGATTCTTTTCTGTGTGACTGTTCTTTTGCATGTAAGTTTCATTTCTGTCTACATGCCCCAAAATGTTATCACCTCTGTTCTTTTTAGCTCTGTGTCAAACTCTTACAGCTGCCCTGTTCGAGCTTAACCGCATGCTCAATACCACAACAGTCAGAACAAACAAAATCATGCACGAGCATGCACGCTCACATTCACGCTTAATATGGGGGCGAATTACGATAAGTTGAATGCCACAGAACTGTAATATAAAAACATTTAGAATGATGTCCAGATGCTCATTCACTTGGCCTTAGGAAATGACTGGCATTTTTGGGCCACTATCTACACTAACCAGTTACATCATATGAAGAAAAACAGCTTTTAAAAATAACTCCAGTTTTCTGCAGTTAACAAGAATTTAAACTTGATTTGTTGAAGGTACAGGACAGAAATTAAAACGTGAACCACGAACACCAGATATTCTTTTATTCAATTATATGCTAGACATTCCTTTCGTGAACATTTCTGGTAAAAAAAAAAAAAGAATTAACACTGGTTCTGTTGCCACTGAGGGTTAAAAACAGTATTCGAAGAGGAGGAATGTTCACTTGATTTTTTGAAGCACGACACATAAATATGGGATATTACAAGCACAAAAATCCATCTTCAGGCTGTTGTTAAGTTGAACCTGGCATTTGGGAGCCAGGATGGCCTACGGTTCAGTACAGTACTGTTTCTATACTTGCAGTAACAATACTAGCAGATAGACGTTTTGAGGAATTTGCCCATGGACTTGAAGGGACACAGAAAGAAAACAAAAGTGAGCTGTAGAAAAGTACTATCAGATTATATTAGGATTATCTGGTGGCCTGCCACATTTGTTTGTCTTACTTGTAAAGGAGTTTCCTCTTAGTAGCCTCAAAAAGAGGCTACTAAACCACAGAAGTAGAACAAGGTGTGCCAGAGAAGAGAGGAACAAAAACAAAACATCTGTCTCTGTATGTCAACACCAAGTGACGTGGATTGGTGAGTTAATGCTTCACAAATTACACCATTTACAGGAAATAAAAAAAAAAACAACCTCATAACATTCCACGGTAGTCCACAACAACTTACTCTACTATAATACAAAAGGACACTGAACAGGCTTTCTTAAAAAAGGGGAAAACAGTGCATTGGGGAAAGAACTGCACACAAGTGGCAAAGGTACAGATACAGTGTGAATGCGTGTATGCATGTGCATCCTGTGCTTCTGTGAAAGGGGAGGGTATAAGAGGTGGACAACTTAAAATGCTTCTTAAAAGAATAAGAAATAAAAGTGCTGAGGATAACGTGAATTCAAGTAATAAAGTTTTATACAAAAGAGGCCGCTGAGGGGACAGCTTTATTGTCCTTGATGGATTGGCTCATTGGCTCTTCCGGTGGTCAGTCAAATTGCCTGACATTTCTGATGCCTCTCCTTTTACAGTGTGGGAAAGAAGCTCCACCCACTTGGCCATAAGTTCAGAATCCTGAGCACTGAAGAGAAATGCATGCTGTGAGCTGCTGAGCCTAAATACGTGTTTGCCTTCTGACTTCTCAGAGGATGGCGGCAACGTGCTGACTTCACAACCAGGCAGAGCGATTGGCCGTGTACCACGTACATCCTGATGGACGAGAAAAGCATTTAGAGGTCACACACAGAGCAATTTCTAAAACATAGTCTTTTTCCACATTAATGACTGAATAACTGACAGCAAATACAGTAACAAGTGAGTTACAGTGCCAAAACAAACGTAAGCAATAATAGAGCTGTTCCTGATCATTTTAGAAGATTAAAAAAATCAATTAGGGACTGAAAAAGATGTACTGATGTACATGAAAAGGTGGATCAAAATACAACCCTGAAGATAAAACAGAGACTTTACAACCTTGAAGAGAAAACAGAAAATATGACCTGTGTATTATGTTAGAATGTTAGACTGGAAGTGTTTGACTTTGACTGCATAATACACAAACTGACTTCTTTGCAAAAGATAGAAAGAAAGTGTGTACATATGTGTGCACGGGGGGTGGGGGTGGGGTTGTGATGGGGGGTGGGGGGGATTTACATAGATCAAGCTTTGGTGATATTGCAGAGATCCCAGAACTGGGAAAAAAACCCCACTCATTTAATTCTGTCTATCCTAATCTAATATTGTTATGGCTGTATGGATGGTGGAATTGTTTTTCCAGAAACACACACAGAAATAGAAAAAGATGAGATGAAGAAATACACAAATTCACAGAAAAACAGAGGCAAAAGAAACATGTGAGGGAAACAAGGACTGAAGAAAGAGGAGTGAGAAAGACTCAGACAAGTTAGCACTCAACAAACTCGAGGTCAGGACAGAGTCAGGAAAATCCACCTGACCTCAATCTGCTCAAAGGAATGACAGGTACATACACACACACACACACACACACACACACACAACCTGGTCACTGGTCTGCAGGTGAAGCACTAGCGGTTCTGCTTTAGTTATAGCCACCCAGGTCTTGGTCCAACTTTTCCCTTTCTCTTGAACCAAAAGCTGACTACACATTACACAGCTGTCGCCGGTCAATGAGAACTGCTTCTGCAACAAACAAACAAACACAAACACACCGGTTAGACACACAACAGCAATTAATTTACTGTTCAAGCACCACCTTGTGGCCTGCCTCTACCGTAACCCCATATTCAATTTAGCACTTGACTAAATATACAAAACATATACAAATCTGTACCAGTCTGTATCTTATGTGTCTTCTAGCTCAAACAGATTCTGCATGTGCATTGCTGTAGTCATACTTAGGTTGGTGACCCTTTTATAGTAAAAAAAACTGGCTGTGTATGTGTGCTAAGGTGTATAACAGGATTAATTGTCTGTGGGTATTATCTGTTCATGGTGCATAGTCATAGGACACACAGGAAGCAATGCAAATAGGACAGGTACTTATCGGTTTCGCTTAGATGCCAATTGTGTATATGTGCAAGTGTACATATGCATTAGCTATTTATATAATTGCTAAAACAAACGTGTGGAGTCTGTTTTCAGCAGGACGCATGATAACACAGCAGTACACTTTGCACAGTTTTATCACAAACATATAGTAGTTTTGAATGGGTGGTGTTGAGCACAGGGTATATGTACACAATCTACAGTATACATATGGCTCAGTGTACGCATTCACATTGTATGTAATTTGATTACACAATGTCACATTAACAAAATGAGGCAACTACAAATGAAAAACATGTTCTGATAAGCATTTTCAGTGTGGAGCCATGTCCCATTTGCAATATGCAGAAATTTAGCAGAAAATGTAGAATATTGAGTTCTTGCATTCTCACCTCAACCATTGTTTTTTTCTTTGGCTCTGCACTGCTCCCTGGTGTCCCTTCGAGTCCCTGCTGGGCGTCGTAACACTGCTTACACATGCGAATGTTCTTGCCCTCAGACACCTTGGAGCATTTACCACAGATAGCCTACAGGGGGCAGAAGAGATCAAAGAACAGACAATGTTATGAGACATTAGCACAACAAAATCGCAAAAAAATATTGTTTTAAATGTTTGTTTTTAATTTAATGTTGAACTAATACCAGATATCAAACCCAGACCCTTAAAGGAACAGCTACCAAGTGTAAGTTATTGGCAGGGACCATTTTTGAACTTTGCCTATAGAGTTTCTACTTGCTGAGTCAAGACCCTCATTCTGATTCTGATCATAATGTCTCCCAAATAAACAAAAACTGTATGAAGGTAGTCTAAAAGGGCAGCAACTTCTACTACACTCATGCACTGAACAAATGTATTTGCTATATTCAGAAATCATACAAGAACCATATTAAGAGTGTTGCAGTTATGCACTTATGTTCATCATTAGGACTGGATATATGTAAATTAATGTAAATTGGACACATTTAATATAATTAAGCATTTCTTGTATATATCATAGATTTAGCTATAGATGTCAGCACATGGACACTTACCGCTCCACAGTGCTTGCAGTGGTGCTTCCGTTTAGTAAAATGGAATGTTTCACTGCAGCCCTTACATGTCTCTTTCTCTTTGTCTCGCTTCTTCGAACTTCGCTAAAGATGAAATATACACACACATGTTCAATATTACTTAGCAAACAGATTTTATAGGCAAAAGTTTTAACAAATGTAAAAGCTAAACTAAACATAGCTAAACAGGAACTTAAATGCTAAGAATGTCGCTTCAAGCCAGGTCTCTCACCCTCTCGTGTACACCTCCATCTGAATCTACTGATACACTGTTCCATAGACCCTGTATAAAGACAAAATCAGGATTGTAACTATGACACAAAAGCATTGTAATGGGCTCATGCCACTAACAAATGGATATTAGCTACATGGTAGCACTTTTTTAAAAACTTGTCGCAACACACTGACATAACCATGACATAAACAGATTATTTATTCAATTAATTCAAAAGTAGCCTATTGCGCACTTTCAATTTTAAAGTACTGCCATAGGAACAAAAGTGCAATAGCATTTGGTTTGCAAACACTTTAAACAAATAAGGAGCTTTTTAACAGCAGGGTTCCCTTTAACACAGTTACCCACAGTTACATTTGAATTTCCTCTCTACAAACTGTTTCTGCACTGTTCATATGCAGTAATGGACACAGCAATCAAAAATATGACCTACTATGCTGAGGGAAAATAAATCAAAAATACTTCAGCAAAAACAATGATAGAACTAAGTCCATCTATAAGGTGCAGTTTAAGACAATGTACATACAAGCACAGGTGTTCTGATGAAAAATGCTCCCTTTACGCTTATACAGTTCATACAGTTTATATTCTGTTTATAACACTGATAATGATGAGAAACAGGCAAATAATTTGCATAATCAGAAAAAGTATATATTTATTTAAATGAGAAGAGCATAGATAGATAGATCTTTAGAAGTGCATAGAGCCAGTTTATACAGTCAGGTTGCCTAAAATGGTCTTTTTATAGTGTAATCCCTAAATCTGCCCACAAATATGCTTCCAAAACATTTTAACATAATTAAAACTCTTACCCCTAAAATAGATAAATGTAAACCCGTATACATGCTGTACAGTGTACACTGACCTGCTGTCTATCACAGTGCTAGAATGTAAAATACCGATGTTACTCCTGTATAGTCTGTACTGTAATTCATGCACACACGTTTTCTTTGGCATGCGCTGTCGTTTTCTTTTGTATAAGCAGGTAAATACAGTAATAAATTAATTTACAGTAATAAAAATACTGGGCTTTAAGAAGAACAAAACGAAAAACATGAGAACACTCTAGATCCACGCGAGATGTGGCACCGGGCAGCAGCCAATCAGGACCAAGAAAAAATAAATAGCATTCTCAGATTGGCTACTTTCAAACCTCCCGCGTACGGCGGTATTTCACCATCCCAAGACACGCTTTCTTTGTTTTCTCTGGACAGTACCAAAAAATGTATAGTTATATTTTATATGGAAATGTAGCTGAATTTACGTTAATATTTATGTTACAAAATTTGTATTTATGTTATTTACATGAAATTAGTATTTATGTTACAAAAGTACAAAATGATAAGATTTTTTTTGCCTATTTCTTTAAACAATCCCTTTAAACTATTCCTTTAACTGACTAACTGTAACAGTCCTCGTGTTTATTAGCATTACCAGTGCCCAGAGAGTCTGTCACAGGCCACAGTGGGCAGCATTATTGTGTGAGTACGCATTTCAGTGTGAGTGAGAGATAATCATCCCTTAGGCTGCTATAATGGCCATGCTGTGGTTCTATGTGACTCATCTGATGTTGATGCGATTTTGTGTGTACGTGTCTGTCTGTCTACACACAAGTGTCAGCAGAATACTAAGTCCTTTCATGTTTTCTGGTAAACCAAAAGAGAGTGATTTAGAAAATCAAAGAGAGACATGATGAGTAACTAGTAATAATAAAAGAATGAAGAGCTTATATATAAACAGAAAAAAAACACAAAAGCAGTACACAGAATCACCAACCATGGAAAAGAGGAATGAAAGGATATTTTACCGGCGACTCTGGAATGCTTATGTGCTCTTCGTCACGAGAGAGGGAGCTGTTGAAGGCTTTATTAAATGTCTCACTGTTCTGTTTATGCTTATCTATGGTGGCCCAGATCACCTAGGGAGAGAGAGAGCTTTAGTTGAAGAGAAAGACAAAGCCACTTCGTACAGTACAGTCAACTGAACTGTCTCCTATATTCACATCCAAAACACCACACAAAGTTTCTGTGTTTGCGTATTCATATCAGTTGTCTAAGCAAGACAAAATGAGTTTTTGTGTGCAGTTGTTTTACTGTGCTATGAATTTTCTGTTACTCTAATGAGCCTGCCTGTGGGTGTCTCTGCATGTCCAGTGTGTGTGTGTGTGTGTGTTGGTGTTTCTAACCGACTCTTGAGCACTGTACATTCCAGTGGTTTCTCAAAACTACTCAGAGCACACTCATCTTATCCAACCCTAATCCTTCCAGGCTGACTGTTCAGTTTCTCTCTCTGCAGCTTACCTGTATCCAGTCTTCCTTTTCTTCAGCAGTTCTGCCAAAAAAAGACCAAATAAGATGTAAACAACAATTTAATGCTTTTTTAAAAACAAATGACCAAAAACAACCATTAGCAAAAACATAAATTATTAATATTGCAGTTTTTTTAGTTCTAGTTATGCCGTAGTACAGTGTATCTTAACTTCAGTCCTAGTGAACCATTTTAGTTATTTTCCTACCCTTTTGTTTTTTATATACTTCCTAGTATGTGAATCCACTTCAAATTAGTATGTATAAGCATATATATATAAGTACATAAAATAATACAAACATTACAGGGATAAAAGTTTACACAAGTTCCATCACAAATGAATAACATAGTAGTATGGTGTAGCGAAGTCCTTCCTGTAGAACTGAGGGTTCAGTTTTGCCCTATTCATCTAAGAAAACTGTACTCAGTTTCATAAGATCACAGTGTCAATCTGCCGGACTTGTAACTTCAAAGGGCTCCGTAATTTTTCAGTGAAATTCAAATCAGAGGACTAGGCCATGCTATCATCTTCACATTTTCTAGAAACCAGTCTTTAATTGTTTTGGCTGTATGCATAGGGTCACCATTTTACTGAAACGCTCATCCTCTCAGTTAATAAGATTAAATGCCTCTGTAACATATCACAGTTTCCTTTATTCAGGTTTGCCTCAATAAAGTGCAATTTGTCAGTACTGCTTGCAGAAAAGGTGCACCATACC